>JAIPRM010008870.1:0-15404 GCA_025469315.1 Stegophylla sp. TES_Ste_2020
ACCATCATTTTTTGATCAGAATTTTATGAAAATTTAAACATAGATAGAAAATCCTATAAAAAAGATTTTGGCGCAAGAAAATTTTGAAAATGTGAAAAAAAATTTTGGACATTTTTTTTTCTTATATCATTAACTTCCTTCGTTCAGAATCGTTTTACTGAAGAAATGATTTATCGTTTCTTTAAAATTTAATACGCCCGTCAAGAGAATACCACCTGTCGTGCGAAGTATGTCCGGCTCTTTTATTTACTAATTTGCTTATATTATTATCTATGTTAGAAAAAATGTGAAGATATTTATGTATAGAACAATAAATATAATTGACAGATATAGTTGTACTTTTTTTTTTTTAGATTTGTATATAAACGGGATAGTCGATTAGGTCGCGGCTATATTCTTATAATTTAATTTTACTGAATCAGTGCGGTGTGAGAGAGATATTTGTCGAAATTTGCTAAAATTTATACACACATTTTCTTCGTATCATCTCTGTAACATAATACTCGTTTTATTATAAATACAGTCATTACCGTAAGATTAGGTTGGAAATAGTATTGTAGTTCTAAACTTTTTAAGTCATCATCAAATACGAGTAGTATATTATTTAAAAACGATTGAGAATAATAACATTGACACACTGAATCAGTGATAATGGTGAGAATAAAATATTACCTCCTGGAGGCTCCCCAGAAGTGACTTGGAGATAATTTTTGATGAGTTGTCTGTATTGATTCTTATAACTGCTGCTGTTGTCTATCAGATCGACGAGACTTAAATCAAATTCAATAAATCACCGCGTACAACACAATAATTTCAAATTTCTCTACTATATATTACCAATAATAATTATCAATCTACGGTCAAAATAAAAGTCGAGAGTAACTAGGTTTGAAGCATAAACATTTCATTAGTCTTCGGGTGAAATTGATAACGACAGTAACAAATAGCCATCATTAGCAGCAGAAACATTCTTTTGTGCAGTCTCGTACTTTCGTTAGCGATTAGTTATGTCGATACAGCTGATGATGGTTACCTACCGATCGGAATCTGTAATTGTACATAACGATTCGCACAATCGAGAATTTCCTTTTTTTATTTGTTTTATTTACGAGAGTGATGGCACATTTTTCGCCATGTCGATCGTAATTATTGGTCTGCGTTTGTTCGTGGGATCGGGTAAATCGACGTACTACTCTCTCAGATGCCATAATACTCGCGAAATGTTTTCTTTTTCGTCCAAACCGCTGTTAATATTGTTAAAACGGTCGTGGAACTCGGAAACACATCGTCCCTACTCCTCCTCCTCACGGGTCATCTTCATCTCGAATAAAAAAAAAAAAAAAAAAAAAACTGGAAAGTACCAATGACCTCGTGCCGAAAAAAAAACCCTACAAGGTAAGAACTTATAATGTAATTACAGTACTAAACTGTTTATTAGACCGGGCTCGGTCGTGGTCGTGATTATTGCATTCGAATAATAATAATGTCGGCGGGTCTCGTTTCGATTATCATTTATCAATATTTCGAAACGTCCGCGCAATATCGTTTTTTAATCATACACGCGGGGCCAATAATATTTTAGTAATTTAGCGCCGCCGCCGGGCTACTAAAATATTAGCTGCGCCCCTACCATTGCCAATGAAAATCAATATTTTATTTTGTGTTTTCACTCAATTCGGTATTTTTTACTAATATTGCAATGTACATATATTTTTTTTTTCTTTTAAACGCATATCTAAACATGTCATGTTTATTATGAATATATTATAAGTTTGTATATATAATATGTATATTTGAAAGTGGCTTTTTGAATAGGAAAAATTAAATTTGACAACTAATCAATTAATCAATTAGGTACGTACCGTGAATTATTTTTTGATCAATATTTGTTAGTTACTTATTATTTTGTTTATATATTTGATAGATCAATATTAAAAAGTTTTTAGAACTTTTTTTTTTTTTTTTGTGACATTACTGGTTGGTTTTTAAGTGATCGATATTCTGTCTTTAGATTTTTAATAATATTATAATCTAGAGTACCAACGCATAATTTAATTATATAATTGTTTCACTCACATTAAGTTTATTATTATATTTAGACTCAAATACCGAATTAATATTTTGTAAGGTTTTTAAAAAAGAATGTTTATCAATTTTTCTATTTTTGCCGCTCCCCCTCAAAAGTGCCGCCTCGATCAATTACCCAGCAGAGAAGTTTTCTGAATACGGTTTTGCATTCGTGAAAGTCAGGTCGGGCTCTAAAGTTTAACCACGCCTTGGAAAACTCGAGTTTTGCTACCCCCAAGCGCTACTTTTTTATTCAAGTTTTAATGATAAGCAAGAAAAAAAAATACAGTATCATAGTACCTATAAAGGCTATAAAATACATAATTTATTAGTTACCTTGGAGGATAACAAATATTATATTAAAAATTATTTAGAAACGTTTTAAAAATAACATACGTGTATCCTTTGAGCCGGGCCTGATGTAATAAATTCAATTTCAGTGCTGTATTCTGTTTAGTTAGTTGGATTCTAAATAATTATAATTGTTTAAGGTTCATTAAGATTAGATATCGCAGGCCAAATGCATAAAATATAAATAAGTAAATAAATTAATAATACATTATATTAATATAAATTAACAATAATATACTAAATATATTATAATAATAATACAAATACATAAATATATAATTGTATTATATAACTTTTCTGACAGTTATCATCTTTTATTTCAAATTTTATACAATATTAAGCTAATTCTATAAATTTTTATTTAATTTATCATTTAGGTTTAAATTACATTGCCGAGGTGACAAATCATTCATTTTTTTTTTTTAAAACTTAATTTTAATGAATGAAAATTATTCATGTGTTTTGGGTTATCCATCAGTTTTATTCAAATTTTCTATTCATTCATAATTACAGAAAGTAACAATGAAGTTTCCAGCTGTTTTTTTTTATTATTATTGTTGACCGAGTTCACAGGATATTATTATCAAAATAAAATTTTGGTTATATTATTATCAAAATATACAAGATAACATTTTTAATCACCTATGTGAACTAGAAGTCGGAAGTACGACCTTCTTTTCAAGCGTCCACAGGTGTATAACATTTTGTATATATTATTTGAATGTTCTGATTTGATTTATTTTTGCTGCGAAAACTGCGAAAACTTTAGTCTCGTATCGACTTATATAATATATATATGTATAATACGTATTGCATAAGCACTTTATTTATTTGAATTCTCACAAAAAAAAAAAAAAAAACTAATGTTAAAAAAATAACGTCGACGTGCCGTATGTTTGATTATTGATTATATATTATATTATACTTATTTAACCGTGAACGTTTAGAAAACTCGAACCGGAGGGTCGAACAGCAGTATACATATTATATATATATATATGTTTTATTTTTGCAAATAAATTATTCCACCTTGTGTGTGTGTGTGTGTGTGTGTGTGTGTATACAACCCTCGCGATAAAAGAAATCAAAGTAAACGCGAACGCGCGCGTCAAAGAACCTTATATACTCATAATTCTAATGTAAAACGAAAAAAAAAAATAAAAAAATAAATAACGTTTTCTCCAAATCCGATTGACTTTTTGTTGACGTACAGAAAGCCATAATTTCTGGCATATATGTAAGGCACTTGCAAAAAGTCATTTTTGCCGGAGTTCTTTGAAAAAAAATAAATAAATAAACAGCGCATTTTCCCCAAACGAATTTTCTGGGTTTTCAGTGTGCAGTATTATATACACTTATATAATACAAAGCTCGCCGAGCAAAACCGCTCGGATTCGACTTTAAAGACGCTTTCTCGCCACCGCATTTCACTGCGCGGGTAATTTTTTGATCCTCGCAGTTATTTTGCCTTCAGCTAATAATAATTTACAATATGCTGAAATTTATGTACCGCATATAAAAACGTTGCTCGCGCGTATATCCCTAAAGAATCAAGAGCCCCGGATATCAACTGTGGCACAATAACTAACGTTTTCCGAGCACTTTTATTTCGTATAATAAATACTAAAGTTCCGCGCGGGAAGTTGCTGCGGCGGCGTACAAACTTTGAGCATTATCCCGTAACGGCCAGTTTTTAACTAAACCTTATATAATACGTATGTATATATATATATATATTACATACTCGTATAGTATCATATAATATTATTGTATACGCGTAACATACAAAACATTGTTATATATTCTTCGTGTGGGAATAGTAATTGACTTTCCATAATATACCGAATTTAACAATACTATTGCTATTGTAATATAAATATATGTATATGTATTAGATTCTGAACGGAGTGAAGAAGCCAGTGTTTTTACAATGATGTTTATTTCTTTTAGATTCTGAGCGAAGTGAAGAAGCTAATGTTTTTACAATGATGTTTATTATTTATTTTTTTTCTGTGTACAACTTTTCGTATAGAAATACTCGTCCAAAAGTTTCGATCGATAACTTTTTGAAACCCGATTCGCCTCTAAATTGTACTTTAAAGAGGTCATTTTTTGAATTTCTCAATTCTTCAATGTTTTTTTTGAAAAAAACTACTCAAAATTTGACAAAAACGACTCGAAAACCATCATTTTTTGATCAGAATTTTATGAAAATTTAAACATAGATAGAAAGTCCTATAAAAAAGATTTTGGCGCAAGAAAACTTTGAAATTTTAAAAAAAAATTTTGGACATTTTTTTTTCTTATATTATTAACTTCCTTCGTTTTGAATCGTTTTACTGAAGAAACGATTTATCGTTTCTTTAAAATTGAATACGCCCGTCAAGAGAATACCACCCGTCGTGCGAAGTATGTGCGGCTTTTTTTTTTTTCTGTGTACGACTTTTCGTATGGAAATACTTGTCCGAAAGTTTCGATCAGCAACCGTGGTACTTTAGAGTGGTTATTTTTTTTGGAAAAATCTACTCAAAATTTGACAAAAACGACTCCGAAACCATCAATTTTTTGATCCGAACTATATGAAAATTTAAATATAGATAGAAAATAATACGAGAAGGATTTTGGCGCAAGAAGATTTTGGAAATGTGAGAAAAAAATTTTGGACATTTTTCTAACATTTTTTTTCTCATTTGTTTTTTATATTATTCATTTCTTTCGTTCAGAATCGTCTCGTTGAAGAAATGATTTATAGTTTCTTTAAAATTTAATACATCCACCAAGAGCTTCACACGCGAGATACGAAGAACGCCCATCGTGCGAAGTATGTCCGGCTTTATGTTTTATGTATTTAAGCGTGCGTCATAATTTAAACGTATTACTATTATTATTATTATTATCATTATTATGATAAATACGCGTTTTATTGTTCCCACGGCGATTTTATTTTTTATCAACCTTTCGGCCCCGTGGCGCGGATGTGGAGAGCGAGAGACACAGCCGTCATATTATATACATATTATGTATTATAATTTATTCGTCAAACTTTCAAAGTTTTTTAATAATAATAATTTATTTCCGATAACTTTTTTGGTCTTCTTTAAAAATCTATTATACTGATTCACATAATATACAGTGTGTTCAGGACGTAAAAAAGAAAAAGAAAAAAGTAAGGTAAAGTAAATTAAAATTAAGTATAAACAAGAAAGGCGGATGTACTTCGCACCATTGGTATTCTCCGCTTCTCAGTTGAGATACTCTTGGTGGATGTGTAGAATTTTAAAAAAACGATAAATCGTTTCTTCAATAAGACGATTTTGAACGAAGGAAATTAGTAATATAAAGAACAATAATAGTCATCGATTTCAACACACTCACCAAGAGTATCTGACTCGAAGAGTGAAGAATATCCGTGGTGCAAAGTATGTCCGGTTTTTTTGTCTTAACATTACTTTAATATTAATATAAATTTACTCCAATAATATGCAAAACACAATTTTAAATAATATAACCTCCTTGCACCACGGTGTTATGAAACATATTTGTACATTACTAACATTGTTTTGCGATCCTTCTGGACAGATATGAAATGACTCGGCAAGTTATCGACCTTAAATGTTATAAAAAAAAAAAAAAAATTAATTTAATTTTCAAAAAAACCTTATGATGCTTTTCGCGTTTTCTATTTGGGCATCCTGTATATACGTGTGCGTCATCACCTATAAAGTAATAGATAAAACAAAAAAATAACGGAAAACTTTCGCGGCACCGAGCGAAATTTATTCGTCCAGAGAAGTTTACGACGACCATGACGCAGGCCAACGATAAATTTGCCCACGTTTGTCTGTGTGCGGCTGGCGGTCGCGCGCGAGTTCGTCGCGACGGTCTTATTGCATTATCCCTAAGGATTTCACCCCCCCCCCCGTGTGCGAGTCTGAGAGAAGAGCCAAGGCCATTGTGCGCCACAGCCACCACCGCAAAGGATTCTCCGAATCGGCAGTCGCGAACGGTTCCCGCGCGTATTGTATTATAATGGTATAAGCATTATTGCTCTATGAAGTATACAGTATGTTTAATAAGACGTGTGCCACATTAGCATCTCCGTGGCAAGTCAATATAGTATCTAAATTTTAGATTCTGAACGATAACTGAAGAAGCTAGTGTTTTTACAATAATGTTTTTTTTTTTTTATTTTTTTTTTTTCTGTGTACAACTTTTCGTATGGAAATACTTGCCCAAAAGTTTCGACCAGTAACTTTTTGAAACCGGATTCGCCTCTAGATGGTACTTTAGAGAGGTCATTTTTTGAATTTCTCAATTCTTCATTTTTTTTTTTAGAAAAAACTACTCAAAATTTGACAAAAACGACTTGGAAACCATCATTTTTTTGATCCGAGCTATATGAAAATTTAAACATAGATAGGAAATCATATAAGAAAGATTTTGGCGCAAGAAAATTTTGAAAATGTGAAAAAAAATGTTGGGCATTTTTCTAACATTTTTTCCCCTATTTACTTGACTGTATTATTAACTTCCTTCGTTCAGAATCGTTTTATTGATGAAATTATTATTATCGTTTCTTTAAAATTCAATACACCCGTCAAGAAAATCTCATCCGTCGTGCGAAGAACACCCATCGTGCGAAGTATGTCCGGATTTTGTTATTCTGTGTGGAATGATAAAGTTAT
The DNA here is from genome assembly GCA_025469315.1 of Stegophylla sp. TES_Ste_2020. Taxonomy (NCBI): domain Eukaryota; kingdom Metazoa; phylum Arthropoda; class Insecta; order Hemiptera; family Aphididae; genus Stegophylla; species Stegophylla sp. TES_Ste_2020. The sequence goes on from JAIPRM010008870.1 coordinate 7,104, forward strand.
AGTTGTTTTACAATGATTTTGAATTCTATGTTTTTGGAAACAATTTTTTTCTACTCAAAAATGTGCTCGGATGAGTATGTATGACAGCATAATTTTTTGACACAGAGATTTTGTTTACACGGTACTTACTTAGTTATTTACTTTACTTACTATTTGTTTACATACTTTACTAATTTTTCAAAATTCACAATAGTATTACCAAGCGTAAGTCAATATTTTGAAAAATTAGGTAAGAACGTTAAAATATACCGTAAATGAAATCAGTTATAGTAATTCAACTCTGAAACTGATACTACTAGGTATTTAAAAATATTTGAATATTATTGGGATAAATTTCGAATTTTGTAGATATTAGAAAAATCTTATTTTTAATGTTTTGTTGTTTTTTCCTAGTTAAATTCTCAATTTTAATCTGGTATAAATTATCAAAAGATTTCTTTATTGTTTTTCAACTTATGGTCAAATTTAATTGTACAATTGTTTCTTTTTTTTTTTTTTTATGGACAATTTTATACTAGCATACTCATAATATATTATACAGATCTACTAATATTATTTATTTATTTTTATTCAAATTTCAACGAATTCATTTGCCAAAGAGATATCAATGATGGTGACGACACGGAAGTTATGAAACATACTGTATAATTTTATAAACTCGCCTGCCGCCGCCAACGCCTCCGCAACGATAACCCTCCCGCAAAACTCTCGCCAAGCCACTGCGGGCCCGCACTAATACGCATATCTATATACACATATATGCGAGTATTATCCGCGAATAATATGTCACGGCGGCGTGAGGGGAATGTCTCGAAGACGAATCCCTTTTTCGGAGAATCGGGCAGGTAATATTATTTATGTGTGTGTGTGTGTGTGTGTGTGTATGCACGTCGGGTATGTTTCGTGTACACCCGAATACCTACTGCAACAACTCAGCAGCAGCAGTCTCCTTTCCGCGCATCCCTTATCTCTCGTTCACAACCATATTGTTTTGTTCGTCACCACGTCGATAACCAGTAATACCAGGTCAAAGACACCGATCACGAAGACTACACTGAGATAGATAACAATGTACTGGAGCACGGACTCTTTATATTCCCAATCATAATAAAGAATAGATGGGCCATGGTTCCTTATCTCACGTTCCTTAAAATTTACCTAAGGTTCTTTTTTTTTTTTTTTTGTTCCATGACAATTTTTTTGTTATATTACTCCATGAATATATATTTTTATTTCTACGATGCCCCTTATTTTAAAAAACTGACTTGAGTCGTGTGCTTTGTACAAGCAACAATAATATTATCACGTCATGATAAAAAGTATTAACCTACCAAGTAACCGTCGTAACCATTATGGTATAGGGCACCTTTATGAGACAGAGATATGAGACTGCTCTCTTGGACCGCGGCGCCTTACGTTTAAAGCATAGGAACATCCTATCCATTCTTTATTATCTATGTTCGCAATGTTACGAAAAACGAGACGATTTGATAAGCGTTACACCCCCCCCCCCACCACCCATCGAAGGACAGCTTTTTGATATTATACTCATTATTTTACATGAAACTTTCACTTGACATAATTCGTAAAACTAACGGTTATAACTTGTCAAGTTTGGTATTATAAGTTTTGTAGTATTAGTGTGAACTTCACGTTGATATATTTCAAAACTGTCAAACATTTTTTTAGTCGTTTCAAAATATTTTTGAGAAATATCTTTTAATTTTTGGGGAAATGTGCCATTTTTTTCCAATCCACTCATTAATATACCTACTTATGTAAATACATGTATGTAGATACGGCAATGTTTACAAGATAAGAATCGACATTGCATTAAATGAACAAATTTATAAACAATTATAAAAAATTACAATGTTATGTTTTATAAAAATGTTTTACCTTGTAATTTGTAAATCATGTTGTTAATATTGTTATCAATTCAAAATTTTTAATTATTATTATTTTGATTTGTCACCATTGCCGAGTCGAAAAATGGCCACCGAGAATCATTCTTACAGTTTTATTTGCGTACCTAATTCACTATACACAATAACTGTAAAATAAAGTAGCATATAGATTAATGAACAAAGATTTTTCGTTGGAATTTATCAAGATATTTTGATAATAATTTTGATACACAAAACTATAAATGCGTTTTCTCTAAATAAAAAAAAAGATTTGTCAGTTTACTTATGATACGTTTATCAATATTGAATTTTTTGCATGTATGTAGGTTTTAAATGTCCAAATATTGTATTCTGCAATACTGTATTCCAATTAAATTTGTTCATGTTAAAAAAAAATCAATTAATAAATAATCTTAAATTCATTTATTCTTTAAAAGTTTTTCATGAATAAACAAAATTTTTATGACAAATATATTATGCACATGATATAACATAAAAATGTTTGGTGTAAAATTTATATAGATTATTATAGTTTTCACCTAAGATAATGTACATATTTTTATCCAGATAAGATAATAGATAATAATAATATTTTTGTATTTTGACGATTATTCAACAAATATAAACGCAGATCAACAACACAGCGAACCAGTGAATTCACTGCGGCCCTCAAAATTATACGCTATTTTGAGAATGTATACGTATATTATCCCTCGAATAATAATATGTCGCGGTGGGTGGGCGATGTACGCGGTCCAAGACGAATCCCTTTTCCGTCGAATCAGGCAGGTAATCTGTGTGTGTGTGTGTGTGTGTGTTACGCATGCGCGGTAAGGCTCGACGTGTACACCGACGACCGTCTACTACAATCTCCTTGAGGCGTTCGCACTGCATCCCTTAACTCCACCACCACCGTGTAAGGGGTCGTTATCTAAATTGCCGCGCGGGACCGTTATTAATCGGTGGCGGTGGCGGAGGCATCGGTCTTTATACAAAGTATTAATTTCCTCTCGCACTCCTCTCCTTTATCGTTATATTCCTGTTGGCCCCATAAAACCGAATGCTATATAATATTATATTGAAAAAAAAAAAAAAATACTCAAGAACCTTTTAAATTCTGAGCGGAGCGAAGAGGCTAAGAGGTTTTACAATAACTTTTCTTTTTTCACCTGTTGTACACACTTATTTTTTGTATAGAACTGCTTGTCTAAAAACGTTTCATTCAGTAACTTTTTAGATCAGAGATCACACACTCAGATGGTATTTTTTTGAAATTCTCAATAATTTTTCCTAGCGTATAAGAAAATTACTAAAAAAGTTGATAAAGACGGTTGAATATGTAATACCCAAAATTTTCATAAAATTGATTTTAGTTTTTGAACATAACTTCAAAAAAAAAAAAATTGAGCTAGGAGTTTGAAACTTTCACCAACTACTAAAAATAGTCGTGAATACTTCATAAAAATTTCAAAATCATTTTACTCTACTCATGAGGTTATATATGAGCTAAGTATAGTCATGTAGGACAACATTGAAAAAAAATATATACATATAATGCTAAATATAAAAAATATTTGGCGCAAGAAAATTTTGAAAATGTGTAAATAATTTTCTTTATTTTTTAGATAAAAAAGAGATAAAGTAAAACAAAGACAAGCAAAGTAGAGTAAATTTAAGTACTTAAAGTAAAGTAGAGAATAGACAAGAAAGCCGGACATACTTTGACGACTTATGGGTTAGATACTCTTGGCGAGTGTGTTGAAAATGACGACAATTATTGTTCTTTATATCCTTAATCATCCTTCGTTCAGAATCGTTTTGTTTTGTTCTATTATTTTAACTCAATTTCATCGATTCATGTATTTTACATAAACGAGAAAGACAAATTGAACTTTACTTTGTAGAATGAATTGATGGAAATCCAGTGTTCGAATTGGAAAAATAGAAGAAGGGGTGCTCTAAGGCTTTCAGTGTAATTAAGAGTCCCCTCAAACTATGTAATTCATATACTGTAAAAAATAATTAATAAGGGTGCTCTCAAAATTTTATAAAATAGCAGAGGAGCTCCGTCCCCCTGCGCACCCCCTCAATTCGAGCACTGTGGAAACCTAATCCAGAAACGAGCTATAATAATCTCCAAAGGTTTGGAATTTTCTTTGAAACAAGGTAACAATGCGCCGAGAAAACTTAACACACTGACGACGACTGTACGATTTCAACAACGATTACAAGACTCGATTTTATATAATGGTCGAATTTTTTCTGTTTTTTATAGAATTCAAGAAATTTGAGAATTCATTAAATTTGAGAATTCTTAAATTCAAGAATTTAAGAATTGTTTTTTAGAATTCGATTTTATAGCACTCGGATCCGCACGATGACCGCTCGCAGTTTTCGCGCATACGCTGGCAGTTTTAAATTTGGAAAAAAAAAAAAAATTATATAATTCAACTCGCAACACGGACGACAATGGCGCGTGAACCACAAACAATAACATTGCAGCTATACCATGATGCGCGCGGTTTAGGATTTCAAAAACATATGGAAAAAAAAAAGTGGACCTGAGGAGCCTCGCGGTGTCGTCATCATAACAATAACAATAATAATGAGTAATAATAATAATAATAATAATAATAATAATAACATGTAAAACAATCGACCGGCCACCACCGCGGGCCGGACAGTCGTTTCGGCACGTCGCGGCCGCTCATCGCGTTTCACCGTCTCCGTCGTCGTCCGTCCTCAATGCAGCCGTTTGTCTGGTGCTGGTGGTGCTGGTGGTGCTTTGCGTCCGGCGGCGGCGGCGGCGGCGGCGCGGTCACCACCGCGTGGAACACGACCCGCCTGTACGGCACACGGCTGCGGCCCCGCCTGACCGACGTGGCCGTGTGGCGGAACAGGGCGTACGCGTGCTGGCCCCGGCTGGATCCCGAGCAGCCTGTCACGTTGCTGGAACTGCCGTGGCCCGAGACCGGAGAGCATCACCGTCGGCGACAAACGGCGTCGTCGACCGCGACCCGATGGACGCCACGCAGACCGTTTTACGCGGACCATCAGGTGAGCGCAGACGACTTTTTCCTCCGCTCCCCCCTCGCCTCTTCTCCCGGCCGTATTTTGACGTCTGCAAGGGCGATAATTAAATCTCCCCCTCCCTCGACGACACTGCGGTTTTTAGCGATAATCAAGATTTTGCGGTGGACGAGAGGGTTGCTGGATTATATGACTTTTTGAAACCGCGAGATTCCCACTTATTATATTATAATAATAAAATAAACTTCTTTTATTTCAACTGTTGTCACGACGTCCTTTTGACTGTAGTTAATGCGCAACAAATTAACTAACAACAGGTGGTTAATCAGTTAAATACTGTTGTTTTAAATATAATTATACAAAAAAAAGCTACACTGTATGTTTAATTTTTTGAAAACATAAATAAAAATCACCCATATACATATTATTATATTTTTCATTCTGTTTTGTCTGAGTCATTATCACTATAAGATCATAACTATATAAAATTTTAATAATATGAAATATATATATGAATAAATTTTATATTTTTATGGTTTCACTGAGTAGATTGGAAAATTATAATATTTTATTTTAAATTTTTTCGGTGTGAATGGAAGCCAACGTACAATTTTTATAGTGACAAGTTTAATACATTTATTATATTATAATATACTTGATTATTATCGTACATATTAAGATGGATGACTGGTTATGCGTTAAAGTGTTTTTAAATTGATTAAATTTATACAGTGGGTGATTCTTTTCTTTCCGTTCCTATAAAATGTAATAAATATTTATAATTAAATTGAAAATAATATGTTTTTTTCGCTTTGAAAGTTGTATCTTTTGTCAATGTTCAGGTTATCGGAAATTAAATGTTTAATTGAACGTTAGTGAATAATAATTCTATTATTAATTTATTTTTAATTAGTTATCTACTGCGAAACCCTCATAGGGTCACATTCTTCTTTCTTCAAACGTCTTCGTTGTAATGCTTTTATAATATTTTAATTCCTTTGAAAAGTTCAATAATGTTGATACCTGGTATTGTATAATATACCAATCATTAAAAATGAAAGTAGGATTTGAAATTGTTTAACTATATTAATTAAAGAAATGAAAATATTCAAATAAAGCGTGCCACCGGAATTTAGGGAATTGACTTAAAGAGGACGCTTGATTGTACTCCAAATAAAGGGGAAGACTCCGTTCCCCCTCACTTAAACCACTGCATAAGTGGGACCCAGATAGTATTCGAAAATTTTGGATTTCGATTCGGATGTATCTCAGTGGGTGACGCAAAAACGTTGGGGTTTTTCACAAGTGGTTGCAGCGCTGTACGTTATTATCGACCATCACCGCGCGATTCGTCTCTCCGCAACGATTTCGATTTGCAACGCCACTAACGTTAAACGTATATTGTAGGAATACAACATATTATTATATTTTGTCCTTTTATTGTCCATTTCGTCGAGTTAGATTTCGTATTCGATCTCGCACAATCGTTTAGTAACGACAGTTTATATTGTATATATATATTCGTAGATAAGGTACTTTTTTTTTTTTTTATGTTTATTTTTTGTGATATTATTATTTCTGTATCCCGAGCGTTGTATTTTCTCGTTTGTTTTGTCCATTTTTTTTATTTTTCTCTACGTATACGCGCGCTGTATGCAATAAAACAAAACTAATAATAATAATAATAATAATAATAATATACAGAAGGAACAAAACGATTTTCGTTTCTTCCGAAGTCTCCGTGTTATGTGGCGCGTACGTATATAATAAATCCGTCCGTTCGGCCGTGTATAGGTCAAATGTATATAATATACGTTCAATTGGTACGGTATTAATACTCGTTCAGGCCGCCTCGTGTCGTGAACTTTGATCCACGTCTTTCAGTTCATTCTCTCCGGTTAATAACTGACCTTATTTTTTATTTTTTTCATATTCTTTCCTGTCGCGCGGTTCTCTCTCTCTCGTTATAGTATTATGGTCATAATAATAATGTACGATGACATACTTCAATCGTATTTATTATAACTATGGCCCGAATTTAAATGCACTAAAAATCCTCTAAAAAAATGCATTTAATTGAGCGAAAATTCACTGAAAAAAGGTGGTCCTATACATATTTTAATATTTTAATTTATTTTTACCTACTATTTGCCGTCTGTCCAGGTCCAGGTGACAATAATTAAAGATGAAATTCAAACTTGATAGTAATATTACAGAGAAATTTATAGATATTATTATGGAAAAAACCAAAAAACATGGATGGTAATATTTTTAATTAACTAAATTTAAATATTATTGACTCGTATAATGTACAGATATTATAAATTAACATTGTAGGTTTATTGTTGAAATATGCATTAAAACGAATAGAAAGACTGAAGTATGGAAAATAATGCAAAACAAAAGTTTTGGTTTTGAGGTCTCTGTCTTATGAAACAAATTTTGTAGTTGGAAAGCATTTCCTAAGATTACCCGAAAAAAAATATGCATTTTGCATTGAAATCCGGGCCCTAATTTTAATAATATTCGTTATATTCCACATTACTACTATCAATGTGATTCATACAGGTTGATATCGTTTGTGTATCCGAGCATATAGCGCAGTGCAGTAATCGCCATTTTTCTGTTGTTATACATTATAGTTTTTTATTTATTTATTATTAATATTTTTTTTTTTTTTTTTTTTAAATAATAAGCACAATTTCTACGAAAACGATTGTATTTTAACTAGTATATAATATACATACATACCTTGTTTTTTACGTCGTTAAAAAAAAAAAAAACAGTATGAACAAAACGTTATTGCGTTACTTTTTTTTTTTTATTCATATTGAAATAAATCGTAAAACTCATCTAACTTTTACCCGAAAAAAACAAAAAAAAAAACAATAAATTTACGCCTATTAGCGACTTCTCGACTGACTAAGTGGGGGGGAGGGGGGAAGGGAAAACTCATTAAAAAGTTCTGGATTACTTCGTATATGATATTCACGATTGCTTAATATTGTTTATTATTTTTTTTTTTTCGTTACAATATCCATATGGCAACCCACGTGTACAGATATTTAACTGCCGTTTGTTTTTACGCAACGCGCGTGCGTGTTAATTCCGTCGCATTGTACAGTATTAGATTCTGAACGAAGTGAAGAAGCTAGTGTTTTTACAATGATGTTTATTTTTTTTTTCCTTTCTGTGTATAACTTTTCGTATGGAAATACTTGTGCAAAAGTTTCGATCAGTAACTTTTTGTGATCGGATTTGCCTCTCTAGATTGTACTTTAGAGAGGTCATTTTTTGAATTTCTCAATTCTTCAATTTTTTTTTTTTTTTTTTTGGAAAAAACTACCCAAAATTTGACAAAAAC
>JAIPRM010008871.1:0-15402 GCA_025469315.1 Stegophylla sp. TES_Ste_2020
CCGCTTTTTTTTCATTTATAAACTTCCTTCATTCAAAATCGTTTTATTGAACAAATGATTTATCGTTTCTTTCAAATGCAATACACCCATTAAGAGAATCCCAATCTTCGTGCGAAGAACTCCCCGATGAGCGAAGTACATACTTTTGTTATTTTTAATATAAAATGTTCTAATGAACCAAAAACAACATACCGAATAACAGTCATTTAATCCAAACCGCGGACGTATACCACAAATACGTATACGTATACCGTATACCATAGACATAATAGAATTCTATTATGTTTATGTCTATGCCGTATACCGTATACCGTTGTCCAACCAATAATTATATTTTGGACAAAATAATGGCGCCCAATAGGTGTATTTAACCACCTTGATGGCGTCCGTAAGCAGTGATGACAACCAGCCAATTAAAAACGTTCACTTCAGTTGGTTATTTTCTTACTATACTGGCTCTCTAGTAATTTATAGTATACAAACTTGAATTAGTGCTACCAACAGTAGGGAAATTTCCCAGTATTTATGGAATTTAAATGCCTCAGGGACATTGGAAATTTACGAAAATATTGGGGCCTAAAGTATTTAAGTTGAAATAATTAAAGTTATATCCATGATAATTAATTAAAATTTTAAATTCTGAACGAAGTGAAGAAGCTAGTGTTTAAATGATGTTTATTATTATTTTTTTTTCTTTTTTTTTTTTTTCAGTGTACAACATTTCGTATAGAAATACTTGTCCATTGCTGTAGGTTGATAATGTTTTATTGCATCTTATGTACTTTTCGAGCCGAATACGATGGTGTGAATTAAAATCCACGTACAACAATAGTTTTCTAACTATTTTATTCTGTTTTGAAAATTCAATATTTTCGGTTATTATACTAAATACCTACTATTTCACCCATAAGGTCAAGTAATGTCTTGTGACATACTGGTAAAGCATCCAGCTTATCACGCGATAGTACCGCGGTTCGATTCCAGCCCGGCACTTCGAATTTTTCGTATTTTTTTTCTCATATTTATTAACTTCCTTCGTTCAAAATCTTTTTATTGAAGAAATGATTTATCGTTTCTTTAAAATTAAATACACCCGTCAAGAGAATCCCACCAGTCGTGCGAAGAACACCCATCTTGCAAAGTATGTCCGGCTTTTTTGTTACATTTATTATTTTTCATATATTTAAATTTGTTTTCTAATACTATAACTGATATAATGTACGAGTCTGAGAAAAAGTAATTTGAATTTGTTAATTTTTTAGTTTAAATTAGTCTATAATATAATAGTTTTATTTTCTATAAGTAAAAATAAATACAATATAATATAAAGGGAAGCATTAGCAATAAATTTCAAATTTTGAATTATTGTTGAATGGATATTCTACCGTTTTAAGATTTTTGTGGAGATTTAAAAACTGTTGCGTTGGCAACAACTGGTCTCGAATGGCGGTCAAAATGACGTTTGCTCATCAGTTATATAAGATAATTATTGATGCGTTTCATTATTAATTCTTCTCTAGTTCTCTATTTATTGAATTATAGATTTTCAATAAAGTGATCTTGTAATATAATATAGCCGTGTATAATATCGTATGAACTCTAATCAGGTGAATCAAAACATAAAAACAAATCGTGTATTTAGAAAACTACCTATACAGTGTACATACTAAGATTCTGAAAAAGTAAAAAGTGTGTTGATTTTAAGTAAGTGGTAGGTACGATGAATATATTTCTATGAGTTTTCAGAATTATTAGTGTGTATGGAACAGGATTTTTTTTTTAAATTAAAATCTCTTAAAACGTGTGTTTAATCCATCGATAATTTTAATTTACAAATCTGTTTCCTCAAACTCAAATGATTTCTCTACCAGTGGTCGGATTTTTTTATTGATTGACTCGATGATCAAATGTTTACTGGCGTCTAAGATCAGAATTACGTCCCAGATGTCCGACAACGCGAGTAATGGTAGATTTTTTTTTCATAATTATTTCGTAACATTATGATTCAGTCTTGAATTTAGTTTATTGTTTAGATGGATCGACAATTTTATATGATTTAGGTGCGAGTTTTATTTTATTATTCGTCTATAAATATTTATAATGTCTTAATTTGAAGTTCGCAATAGGCTCTGTACTGTATCAGCCAACATCCAGTGGCGTGGCGTGCATATAATCAGTGTAAAACGTTGTAGGTATATCTTAAATTTTTGAATCATAAAATTCAATTTATGCTTTGATAAAATTTAATTATTTTTAATTTTTTATATTCTTACAATTCATGTCGAAATTACAATACAAATTTCTGTTTTTTTTAAAATGAAATCTATTGTATGTGTGAAGTGGGTGTCGGTGGCGAAGTAGGTATAAACCGATATGACTGTGCCCCACATAGTACAAATTAAATATTATAGTAACTAATAAGTCCAAATTTATAGGCAGGGCTCGAGACTTTTAGCATTTGCACATTTTTTTTTTTGATTATACCGGTATTGAGGTGATTGGGTTACACTTCGTATTTTAAATACATAATTTATTTCAGAGAATAACTTTGTGTATTATATAATTAATATTTCAGATTCGTTTTAACGATCTTGATCTCGAACCTTCGTGCGACATCAACCACGTGACTGTGCACGACGGAATCGAGCCGGACAGTCCCTTGTTGGGTAAATATTGCGGCATCGGCAGCGGCGAAGTCAACCCGGATCCGTTGAATGCCATTTCGAATAAGATTTGGATAGAGTTTTCGACCACAGTCCCAACTACTGGCAACGGCACCAAAAAAGGATTCAATCTGACTGTGGAATCCACCAAAGCGGGGTGCGGCATGTTGTACGCGTTGAAATCCGGTGAATTGTCCACCAAGAACTATCCGCAATTGTATCCGAACAACGAAGAATGCGAATGGACCGTTACGTTGTCGCAAGGCAATAGGGTTAATTTGCGGTTTGTCGACCGCTTCAGCGTCGAGCAGAGTGCGAATTGTACCAAAGATTACGTACAGGTAAGAAAAAAGTGGTTGCAGATGCCGACCATATGCGTGACTAGACCTTGCTTGCAAAGGCGCATGACCGGCGCCAAAAAATGTAATACATTTAAACACAAAACCACCAGTTAATATCCATAGACGCAAATAAAAGCCCCGTCCTCCCTTTTACCTAACCCTATCATAGACTATTAGGTGATTCTGTAAAACTGCATGACGAGGGCTACGGGTTTAAAAACCCATATTATCTAATTCATTGTTTCCCAACTTCTTTTACACACGGAACCCTTGCAAAAACTTGAACATTTTGCGGAACCTCCGTTTGTTTCACGATAATACATTTTTTACACATGTTGTAACACTTGTAACATGGACAGTTGAACACTTTCGGCATAAAAAAAGAGTGTGATTGATATAAAAATAAATAAAATACAGGAATAACGGTTTTTAGTGACAGCATTTATAGACAATTTTTCGTAATCGCTTTCCGTGGCAATTCAGAACTTCTCAACCTTAAGCGACTTGCATTTGATTTCCAATTCAGAAGAAGATTTTATTACAAGCAAACTTTCGTACTCAATGTACGATAGTACTTTTGGTTTTTTCTAAATTGAAAACGGGTTTTATACCCATAAAATATCAGATTCTTCATTTATTCTCGGAAAGTAGGAAAGTAATCTGGCTTTTAAATTAATTTAATGATCTTTTATTTTTTCTGCATTTACCGGTGTCACTCAGCTCTCATTTTTATTCAAGAATTTATTCAGGTTAAAGAAACAACATTTTCTTTTGCACATTTGATCCAAAAGACCAACTTACCAATGAGGGCTTAAAGAAGCTTTAAGTATATTTTATTATAAAATAAAGAAACTACGATAAGAAAAGAAGCTATTCTGTTTTCGAATCATAATTCAAATCCAAAATATTATTTCGAATTTTTACGGAACCCTTAGGTTCCGCGGAACACCAGTTTGGAAACACCGATCTAATCAATAGCTAACTATCATTCAATTAAATGCACGTGTTTTGAGTTAAAAATAGTGACTCGAAAAAATCTAAACATTTTGTCCCACTAAATCAACTTTCTGGTACACCGTGCGCTGTGCGACGTGTTCTTAAATAATTGTGCTCGGAAAATTACGTATTATCTCGTACTAGTTAAATTTTCATTGTCTTTTTTTTTTTTACTCGATATCACAACAGGTTTTTGATTATCGAAACGGAGAATGGGTACCACTAGGAGACAGATTGTGTGGCCGCAATAATCCGCCTCCGTTCGTCTCGTCGGAAACAAAGCTTAGAGTCCGTTTCCGAACCAACGGCGATGTACAAGGCGACGGGTTTAAGGTAGGTCTGGTCTTTTTCGTGTCGTTTACTCGAGTTCATCGTCATCCGACGTATGTACTTTGTTTTGTTCAGGCCACGTGGAACAATTTGTGCGGCGGCGTTTACACCAAAACTTCCGGTAAAATTTTTTCGCCCAATTTCCCAAAACTGTACCCGGATAACGTCAAGTGTAACTACACCATCATTACCACCCCCGAGACGACTCTACGGTTGACTTTTAAATCGTTCCAACTCGAAGGTATGTATCTACTAAATGTCAGAGGTATGTATTTAAATTTCGAGCCATTGAGTAAAAAAAAAAAAAAAAACTGGACATACTTCGCACCATGGCTATTCTTCACTCTTGCGCAGGGATCTCTTGGTGGGTAAGGGGTAAATTCTAAAGAGAAACGATAAACAATTTCTTCAATAAAAAGATTCTAAGCGGCGAAGCTTCAGCTTATTTAAGACGATTTTACTTGAAAATTATAAAGTTTTTTTATAATAACAAAAACATTTTGTTTTTTACTCGGCCAATTTTATATTTAAACATTAACTGAGAAAAGCAAAAAAATAAATATGTCCAAAATATTTTTTCACGTTTTCAATATTGAAACTGTGTCAAAGAGTTGCTCATATTATTGTCTATCTATAAATTTGAAGTCTTCTTAAGTTTGAATTAAAAAAAGATGGTGTGTTATAATCGAAAAGAACAAGTGATGTGTTCAGTAATACTGGTTTTTATTAACTGACTTACATAGTGCTCACACTCTGTGCTGTTTTGGATATAAAATTATAACAATAATCTAATTTATTTTATATAGAACAGATATATACAATAATATATCAAGATATACATCATATTATCCTCCTTTCGGATAATAAATCAATAAAATAAAGTATCATTTAAACATTTTAAATTAATGTATACTCAATTAAAATAATATAATTCAGTACAGAGTAATATTTATTCATAATTCTTATAGGACTTAAATTTCAAACATAAATACAACGTGTAATGAAAATACAATGTAAATTATATAATAATATTATAACCAAAAAAAAATATAACTCCCTCAAAAGATAGGAATTTCTCCTATATGTGTCTTCATTTACTTTTACCAAGTATAACCTAGGACACATTAGATTCTTAATTATTTTAAATTTTATCCAAATAAATTTTTTCAAGTCTTTTACTAATACCAGTTACCCCTCCTTAAACTGTTTCCCTAAAGTTTTGTAAATAATAATATATCGTCAATACACATAGAATGTAATATCTTATTGTAGAATTATATAAATTTTAAAAAGGTATAAAGAAATTAAATGTTTTATAAATAATAAGTCAGTAATATAGGTGTACCTAAAATGAATTATAGGAAGGTATATAAATATTAAATACTAAATATTTTTGTAATTATTTGACATTTTCTCAAAAAATGCCAACCCAAAAACAAAAGTACAAATGCAATTTTTATAATATTTATATATAGATCAGTTTGAATTTTAAAAGTTACCTAGTAATTTCTCTTTTTCCCAATTGTATTATTGTCTTATTATTAGCTTCACGGCGTTTATTTGCCATTTATAATCTTTGGACTTTTTTGGTGTTTAAATACTCCTGGTTTTACAATATATATATATATATATATCGTTCGAAGCCGAGGGAGGATACAAGGATACAGGAGGGGGCTGTCCCATCGTCGTTACGTCCATGAAAGTATATCATACACAGTTATGTAAAATGTTTGTCCAATTACATAATATAACCGTAGAAAAATTATATTTGGAAGAATTTGTCAGGAAACTGGAGAAGAATGGTATTTTATTTGTTGAGGAAAAAGAACTTTATTATTTTTATTTTTTTGAGGAGAATGGTCAGTGAACCCGCCCAAAAAAACGAGTGGAACAGTGATTTTCGCTCCAAATATTATCATGTACCTACCTACTAATTTCACAATGTTTTTGACATGAATGCCAAAATAGATGCCAAATGCCGTTTCGACAACGTAACTGTATACGATCGAGTCGGTGACTTCACCAGCGACTCGGAACATACTGTTGGAGTTTATTGTGGCGATACCGTTCCGAGTGCGCTGACGATCAAGCACAACGTCATGATTATTTTCAGCACGGATGATGCCGTCAACAAAGGCGGATTCGAAATACATTACGAACAGCAGCGTAAATATTATCACATCGATATTAAACCACATTTCGAGATAGGTCACCACCATAGATATAAAAAACAACTAGATAGCCGTCCTTATAATATACATGGTACCACGTGGAAGTCAACCGCCATTTACCAAGCAGGCAATGTTTACATTTTTTTTCATCATTAGGACGCTGATAAGGCCATTCATAAATGTTTTTTATGTTTTTCATTTTAACACTTTGACATATACATATATATATATATATATATATATTTAATATTCTTTCTCTTAACATCTTGTCTGCACAAGTAAGAAAAAGTTGTAATTACTAACCTTACTTGCAAAACAAATTGTTAACAAAATGAACACTGTATTATATTTCTTTTAAATAAACTTTGTGTATGAGAAAGTTTATGATGAATCAATGTAAAACTATGTAACAACTAATAAATATTAATCCATTTATACCACGGTTTAAGATATTATTTTTAATATATACACCTAAGATGTTCTCTATCATAAAATTTATAAGTGCTTATATTAGAAGCACAAAAATAGTTTGACCATTAATTAAACCATTTGACATGAGTTGAATATCTCGGCTGATATATTAAACACAATGACAAATGAAAAAAAGATACTTAGTACAATGAGAAAACAAAATTTAATTAAATATTTGGAGAAAATACTGCAGTAGACAATTAGACTCAGAATAAACTCTGATAATATTGTTTTGTAACCATTGCGTGCTTGGTAATTGGCGACGACTTCAATGATAAAAAGGAGACGGCTATCTAGTTGTATATATCTATGGTCACCACACGACACGGACTATGAAATGAGAGGACTGGACACGCCGTTATTTTTCTGATTATGAAATTTTATAGATCGGCGGCGTACGGGGGTTGTTTCCTCTTATCATTACTAACGCTATCTATCCGTAACTATAGTATAATACTTTTACTCTATTATCTTCTATTTGGGTTTGCTTTTGAAATACGAATGCCATTTCTCTCAATACTATGAGAAGAGAAGAGCATATTTTGTAATTGGGGACTCGCATCAAATGTACGTTAAAGTGTGTTATTTTAGATAAAACTGACGAATTTCGTCGAAATTCTAACTTCAAACGGTTATGGAGGGAAAAAGTTGACTTACGATTTTCAAGATTTTTTCAGGTCAATTAGATATATATGTCACTGAGATCATATTAAATTTTCAAGACTTAATATCAAAAATCAAAAATTTTATTACATAAAAACTAACAAAAAAATGAGAAATTTTCAAAATGCTACTTAACTCAAAATTGATCAAATCTTTTTGAAATTTCTATGAAATGTTATTGACACCAATTTAAGTACTCGGTGAAAGTTTCAAGTTTTTAGCTCCATTATATTAGAAGTTATGGTAAAAAGAAATTTTCAATTTTACGGAAATTCTGGTAGTTTCATATTTTGTCGTTTTTCATCAATTTTGTGTTTTAGCGTTGAGCTATTGACTACATCAGCGTTTCTCAAAGTGTGGGTCACAACCCATTGATGGGTCTCGAGTCCACTGTTGGGGGGTCGCGAAAAGTTTGTTTAATTATTTAAATTCTCATGATGGAATGGCACATTTGCATACATTTGTAAAATGTTATTCATTATAAACCAATTAATTATTCTATATAATAAAGTATTAATTTAATTTTGATTTTTAAGAACTACCTTTTTATTCTAAAAATGTAAAACCATGGGGGTCGCGATAGGTTTTTGAAGAAAAATTTGGGTCGTGGTCCTAAAAAGATTGAGAACCACTGGCAACATAATATAATATTAATGGTTTTAGACTTTTAGTTCTAAAGGTATCCGCTATGACGGCGCTAGAAATGCCAAAAGGAAGGACCCCCCGAACACCGCCGATTCTATAACAATTCATCACCATACCCCGCGGTAATTTGATTCTTTTCAATGGGTCCACTCTAAGCGTATTCCATTTCAGTGCTTCATTTAGGACCGTGTATTCGTATGGCCACGGGTTGATTAAAACACGTTTGCTGCTCAACCTCGTTGTTGTAATAATATTATAACGTATGTCATGTATTATTATATGTATTCAGAATGTGGAGGTGAAATATCGTCTCCGGGATTGATCGCGTCCCCGACCGAATTCGTAGAATACGATTTACTCGATAACGCCGCATACCCGAACAATGCCAACTGCACTTGGATCATTCGAGCTCCTGCAGATCAAATCGTCCGACTCGCGTAGGTTTTATCATGGCGTGTTAATCAACAATTGCGCCGTTTTTTTTTTAATACTACTTGAAATGCATACATCTTTTGCGCCAGAGAATTTAGGATCACTTAAAAACATAGGTACACATACGTATATTGAGCCGGTACGTTCAATAGTTATCCTAAAAAGGTTTACATCGATATAGTAACAGGAAGAAGAAGTTGTTCGCTTATTTTTCTGATTTACAAGTATAATTAATGTAAAACCAAAAATAATTTCATGTTTAAAAAAAAATCTTTGAGTTTATGTTAACCTTTATATATTTATCGAGAATACAATTAAAACTGAGTAGTATATTATTTATAAATAAAACTGAAAAATAGAATTGAAATGCATTCATATATGTATGTATATTATTAAAAAAAATATATATTTAAAAATATTAAATTAAATTTATTCATGTACTGATGTAAAAAAAAAAAAAAAAAAATGAAAAAATTGAAAGGAAAATTGCCATGGTGACCACTGGTCAAATTATATCTAGAAAAAAAAATACAAGAATAAAAAAAACTAGGGATGGGTACTCGAACTCTTCGAACCATCGAACTTTAAGAAATTCGATGTTCGAAAAAAATATAAGTTCGAATTCGAACATCTCGATTAGTTCGAGTCCGAATTTTCGAACAGTTTTTTTTCCCCATAATGTGTCAACGCTGTTAACGCTTTTCCTTTTAAATTCTGATAATAAGTGATGAATATCAATTAAATACACGTGTTAATAAATGTGGTTAAATAATATTTTTAATTTTTAATTTTTTTTTCTGCATATATTTTTTCGCATGGTAATTACTTGTCCAAAAGTTTGGACCAGTAACTTTTTGAAACCGGATTTTTATTGATTAATATTACGACTAATATTGTTATTATTGTTAAATTTTCAAATGTTTTAATTTTTTTGAAGTTCCAAAGTTCAAAAATAGTTCAAATAAAATTTAGATTCGAGTTCAAACAGTTCGAGAAAAAATGGTAGTTCGAGTTCGAGATCAAGTTCGAAAAAATTAATGTTCGACCCATCCCTAAAAAAATCGCATGTTCATAGAATTTTTGTAACCAACCTTAAATAATATTTTTTGTTGTGGTAGTGGTAACTGACTATATTTTGGTAATTTAATCGGTGGAGTAGTTGTACAACATATTATACGAGTAAAATTCTATCATCGACCGGCGCCCTTGATTTGTACCCATTTATATCAGTAAAATTTTACTGGCGCAATTTATGTATAATATCTTTTTAAATGACCCTAAATGTTCTGGTGCAAAAGATGTATAACTTTTTTTTGTCCCTAAAAAAAAATGTATTGTTAATTCGTAAAATATAAGCTTAAATTATTTTGTTATATTTGAACTGTTTAACTACATAATAATTTTGTCTTAAATAAAAAAAAAACGTTTAAACGTTTCGTTATGATAAAATAATTTTGTTACGATAAAAATCATTTCATATCAATGAAAATAAAAACTTTCTGATCATAATATTTATTAAAATAAAATTTAAAAAAATGTATCAGTATTATAAGTACAGCTCGGATGTTTATGACTTTGCATATTTTTTTAGCACGGCCAGAATATTATACCGGAATACGATACAAATCCAATTCATGTAGTCCATATTTCAAATATGCAAACTTATTTTACATATATTTGCATATTCGAATTATTACCAATTACCATCAACCATAGTTAATTATATTTATTTACTCGTCACACAATATTGTTAATATTAAATTAGTCAAGATTAGTTTAGTGAAGTTACTCTGCAAATAAATAAATGATTTTTATTAATATAAAAAACTTGTATAAAGCATTGAAAAAACGCGAAGTAAAATTCAATCGTCACGAACTCGTAAATACAACTACGTAAGTAAAGTTTAAATAAATGTTATAATAATATTTAACATAATTTCAAAGCATATAATTTCATATTTTATAATTATTTTTTTCACATATTTATCAAAAAATAAAAATAATAATAAATAGATATATTTAATACGTTTGAACTTTTAAGGGCATACAATTGCATATTTTGATATTTTTAAATGCATGTATTAGTGAAATTTAGGTCACAAACATCCGAACTCTAATGTTAAGTTAAGTGGTACGTGGAATAAACAAGTTTAATGTATAAATGGTCCCCGTAAATACCCAAAAGATTGGAAACCGCTAACGACGACAACGAAGTACATTCGTCGTTAATTTATCTTCGTCATCGATACAGCTGATATTATTCCGTTTTCAGTTTTACCAAAATCCAAGTGGAAAAGCATTGTTCTCGTGGACATATTGTCGCGGAAAACCGCTTTTCACGGTGT
The DNA here is from genome assembly GCA_025469315.1 of Stegophylla sp. TES_Ste_2020. NCBI lineage: Eukaryota > Metazoa > Arthropoda > Insecta > Hemiptera > Aphididae > Stegophylla > Stegophylla sp. TES_Ste_2020. Next base: position 11,058 of record JAIPRM010008871.1, read on the forward strand.
CCTTGCGATGCGGTCCGCGTGTTCGACGACATCGACAGGAAAAATAACGACTCTCAAGGTCTGGGCGTGTTCTGCGGATTTTTATATGACAAATTTCCCGTTGTCAAGTCAAAAACGAATACAATGGTCGTGCAATTTACTTCGGATTCTGAGATTAGGTACTCCGGATTTGTCGGCGAAATCTCTTTTACCTACGGTAATAAATAATTTATTATTTGAACGTACACACACTATACGCGGTTATTCATTAAGCGTGTTAAACATAGGCGCAATTAGAGGGGGGCTGGTGGGGCTAAGCCCCCTCAAAACTACTCAAAGCTCTCCCCCTGGAATTTTTAAGAATTACATAAGGTTATTGCTTTTTTGGGGAGCTTAATCAATTAAATAAACATATTAACCCAGGCACGTATTCAGGATGAAATTTCGATAAAATATTTTTAATACATGTATTAAAGTTATATAATTATATATTTAATTTAATGTGACTACATTTTGCCTAAATATTTCTGATTAAAGGTTAATTGAGTATATTCATAGTAATTACGTTCTACATAATTAATACTTAACTAAATACGTGTTCAAGAAGTGACTTTTAGCCGTAATACTTTAAATTTGAATAATACAAAAACTGCGCAATCAAATTTTGATTTCAATACACCAAAATACACAGCGAAATTCCCTGAATAAAAATCCATAATTAAAATAGAGAAGGAGGTCTATTTAAAAAAATAATAAGAAAAACATAGTTTTAGTAGTCACTTGAATATTCCCCCCCTTTAAAAAAAAAATCCAAATTTTTATATTTTTACGGCCAAAAAAGGGGATGAACACGCTTAATAAATCACCCTGTAGTTCCGATACACAGTTCATTATTTAAATTTTAATGTGGTACAAAATCTATGAATTTAAATATAATTATTTGTGCATGGATGATTCTGATGTGAAGTCACGCGTATTATTTCAAATGAAATTGAAAACGAGTTAAGGATATTATGTACTGCATTATACAATTGTACATAATATAATTAAGTACATAGCGAGGTTGTCCTTATTAACTAGATTTGAATATAATCATGTAGAAAAAATTTAAAAAATATAAATTAACTAATTCTTGAGTGCAAAAGGATATAAATTAAAAAAAAAAAAAGTTTCAAAATTCTAATGTGATTTTTAATGTTGAATTTTTCTGCTAATTGTGAACAGTATTTATTTTTTCAATATTTAACTATTGAAAATGTTTGCTCAAATAGTGCTACCAAAAGCGATTAGCAAAACTTTTAATTTCTTTAAAATCTATTTCGGTAAGACTTGAATAAAATATTTCTAATTTATTACTTTCTTTAAAAGCAGTTTTAAGAATATTGTAGTTGTGCAATTCTATGACTTCCATCTGTAATATTATTAAGATTATTGTATTTAAAATATATTAGATTGTTTTTCTTACATTCATAACCTACACTTATTACAAATTAATTGCTGAAACGTTAGTACTTTACAAGGCATTTTTTTTATTTGTTCAAATACACAAAATTTTAAAATTAGGTACTGGTAACTAGTAGGATACAGATGTAAGAGATTATAAAATGGACAAGTTTAGTACCAAGTTCATCAACATAAATTCAATTAATATAAAATATTTTGGGGGCTAACCTGTTAATTTATTTAATACCCCGTCCGCAAAGGACATTATCTTTATACAATTTCAAAAAAATCAAGAGGAATTTTTTTTTTTTTTTTGGGGGGGAGCTTTTATTTGCGTCTATGGATATTAACTGCTGGTTTTGTGATTAAATGTGTTATATTTTTTGGCGACGTTAATAAATTATGCTGCCTCTGCGAGCAAGGTCTAGTCACGCGTATGTAGCTAGTGTGTTGTAATATATTCATTTCGTCCATTACTCATAAACTGGCCCCTGTTTTAATCACAAAAAACCGTATAAGTAGAACTCCAATTGTAATTTGAGGAAACAACGAAGCTTTTTTTTCATGAAATTATAATTAATATGGAACTCATAAATGCATACAATTTGATATGTTTATTATTAAGCATAAAATATCTAGTTAATAAATGAGTTAAAATCTATAAAAATAGTTCAATTGGCAAAACAGAGCGTTTCGCCCTGGCACTTATTTTTTTCTTCATTATTACATGCAAGCAATAGCCTATTGGTTGTGTTTGATATGATCGAGTCAAAAGTTCTTTTGAAATTTTGAATTGAAACTATAATAAAATATTGTCAATAAGGCTTTTTGTATTGAAAGGCAGTTTAAAAATAGATTTTTTTTTTTGATGCAGATAATCGATATTCATCTAAACTCATGGAATATTAATTGAATTCTTCATACTTTTTACTGAAAATATCGATGTCCTACTCCGTTTTTTTTCAAAATTTTTGCCAATAGCTAAGTTTCGGTTTGCCTTTCGTGCACCCTTCAATTTTTTTAATCGTTTAATTATTAGATAATACATTACCCTGCAAATGTAAAGTAAATAGTTAGTGATTATTTAAATTTTCTTATATGAACTATTATAAATTATAATACGTAAACCGTTACGTTGCAAATAATTATTACAGTTTTTAATCCGTCTCTGTAATTCCATATTTATTCCGTGTAAAATAATTTAATATTGAAAACGTATGATACCACGTGTGTACCTCCTACTTATCAAAATAATATGATTGTATTATATTATTATGTTATAACATCTTCTCGGTGAGGCCCGAAACGTACACACAAAAGACAATAATTGAATAAATACAATTATTTTTTCTCTTGCGGTTTATCGAATGGTTTTGATTTCAATTCGTATTCAATATGGCATACAGGCGAATTGCACGGTTGTGGAGGCACCTTGAGATTGAATCAAACGCACAGCACGTCCGGCTATCGATTGAATGCTCTGAATGTGCCTAATAAAACAATCTTGGATTGCGGATGGTTAATATTGGTGGATCCGTCGTATGAAGTGCAGTTCGAGTTGATCAGCTACACGGAAACACCGAAATGCCCGGTTAATACCAAAGGTTGTGGGTGCAGTTCCATCCAGGTAATCGACCGTTAAAATTATTAACAAATATATATATATATATATATATATGCTAAATAAATATAACTAAATATGATTTAGTAAATAAAATCAATATTATATTATTATTAAATAGTTATCATATGCAATTTTTTGGTGTCAGTTTTATTTTTTCAACAAAAATGTGTTAAGTAATTACATTGGTATTCTCTAAAGAACATCTATGGTATCTATATTAATAGATATTCTTGATCAGTAAGGCATTGGAGAGCCTTTACTTTCTTGGTTTAAATCCTACTTAACTGGTAGACGTCAGTTTGTTTCTATATTTGGTCATAACTCATCAGAGTATGACCTGGCGAGTACTTCTGGCGTACCACAAGGTGGGCATCTGTCACCATCACTGTTCAATATTTTAATCAACACTTTGTGCTACTCAATCTATTGACTGCAATTTGCCTATGTTTGCTGATGGCGCAAAATTATTTAATTACGTTAAATAAGAAAATGATTGCGTTTCATTACAAAAATCTCTAAATAAACTAGTAAATTGGTGCAACACAGTTGGCCTTGAGTTGGCAATCCATATGTGTAAAGTTATGTCCTTTTCCAGAAGCCGCTCAATTTTTCAATTTGATTACATACTCTATTGATAATGTGATAATACAGTGTATACATCAAGTCGAGGATTTGGGTTTTATTTTCACTCCTACGTTATGCTTTAAACCACACATTGATTGGGTAGTAGGTAAAGCACTACGAGCTTTAGGGTTTATTAGGCGACACGCAGGATTAGTTATGACGGGAAAATGTTTGTTGATTTTATATTGTTCTTAAGTAAGATCACTTGTTGGGTATGGTTCTGTAGTATGGTCTCCAAGAACTATGTGTGACATAACTCAAATTGAACATGTACAACATAGATTTTTAAAAATGGTTTCTAGATTTATGGGCATTTATCATGAACCTCATGATTATCAACCAGTTTTAATGGCACTTGATCTATCTACCCTGAAAGAAAGAAGATAAAGCTGATATCAAATTTCTAAATGGTTTAGTTTCTGGTCTGATTGATTCACCTAACTTATGATTCAGAATAGGATTTCGAATACCGCGAATTACCCTGTCACAGGACCAATACTACTTAGCTCCAGTAAGAACAAAATATTTAGAAAATGACCCATTAAGGTGATCCATGTCTCTAGTTAATAATCAATCAAAATATGTAGAGTTTCAAGTATAGGATATTATTAATTATTATAGCAATTAGTATAAATTGTTATTTAATATTATTTAATTTGGGTTATGACTTGTTAT
>JAIPRM010008872.1:0-15400 GCA_025469315.1 Stegophylla sp. TES_Ste_2020
TTCGTTCAGAATCGTTTTACTGAAGAAATGATTTATCGTTTCTTTAAAATTTAATACGCCCGTCAAGAGAATACCACCCGTCGTGCGAAGTACACCCATCGTGCGAAGTATGTCCGGCTTTTTACATATATTTACATGTTTATTAATTCCCTTTTTTCGGCTGATCAGTGTTGTTTGTTTATTTATGAGAAATAATTGATACACGGGTTTACAGAGCTCTCCACCTTCACATCACAAAAAAATAAAATAAACAGCATCAATGATTATATTGTTTTAGATTTTTTTTGTCTTTGAATTTTCTTACATTGAATTTAAAAAAAACGTGAGATTCGACTGGTATGGAATACTGAGTAAGTATCTACTTTCGTTTAAGATATCCAAGAGTGAGACAAACCGTTTAAATTCTAGTTTGGTTCTACCACTCAAAGCTATGTAATATAATTTACACATAATAATACGCTATTTACTGGGGAAAACAATAAACGCATGTAAAACAATAAACATTAAACGCCCATTTTATCGCAACAATTATCGTCAAAACTCTTGTCGAACAACAAAAGTGCAATAACGAATAATTATTGGTATCCTAAACACTTCATCACAGCAAAAATGACAGAGTGCTAATTCTTTTCTTAAAATATCGAAATTTCTCTAACCATATTCTAATAAAATTATGTAATAAAGCCTTTACTCTACAATTTTATCATTGTAGATTACTTTAAAATCATTGTAAATCAAATTATAATATTTACAGTGAAACATATTTTAAATAAAGGTATTCGGTTAAAACTCCAACGGAAAAATATCCACTTCTTGTTTTATTATATAGAAAATTTTTATCATAATATATAGTACCACTCAAAATTTACGATTTTAAGTTTAAAATGTTTTTAAGGAAAAAATATCAGGATGAAATTATACATGTATATATAAAAAAAATATTGACAACATTTTTTCACGTAATTAACGTAAAAATTGTAAAAATAAAAATTGGCCAGGTAAAGAATAAATAGAAATATCTTGTTCTGTTATAATGAGTATAAAATAGCTCGTAAAAAATTAAACATAAATCATAATTAGGTAAACAAATCATCACATAATGTTTTTAATTATTCTTGTCTCTTTTTTTCTTTTGAATAAAATTAGTATCAATTGTTTAATATTGAATAACTTTTTTTTTTTTGTGCTATTAAATCCGAAGTTTTTTTTCTACATTAGCCCTGTAATTTTAGGGGATTAGTCTTCCGAGTTAATTGAGATTCCTAGAAACACATATCTGAGGTGGCAGCTAAAATTCAGTAAGTCAACATAATATGTTTTCCTATCTATCGGTCGCACTATGTACGCAGGTTCGCTTGAGTCTAGACCAGTGGTTCTCAACCTTTTTTGGTACACTATTATAAATTACAAATTTTCGCAGCACACTCACGCACTTGACAACAACAACCACTTTGGTAACCATAAGAGGGTCATCGCTACGTACCAAGACATCCAGCTGAGTTAAAACTGCACACTGTACAGTTTGCCTACACATGTATTGTCTGCGCATTTGGTTGACATTTAATACTTTAATAGTCATAGTTTTATCAATAGTGTAATAATTTGAATGATTAATAGTCTACTAGGACGTTGGTATAAGAAAAAAGAACAGAACTTATGTAAAATAAACTAAATACACGAGCCTAGTAAGTTATCATAACAAATATTATTAAACGAATAAACGTTAAACTCGCCAACAGTGCGCTCACAAGATTGACAAAAATATAATAATTATAATCACACATATCAGACATTTCTCGTGGCACACCGGTTGAGAATCAATGGTTGAGACAGTAGCAGACTCCAACGGCGGCAGTGAAATTATTATTTCCTTTATTCGTTCTACCATGTGTGTACCCACTACTCACACTGCAGATATCACTAGTGCAATTATCAGCTTTCGTGCCGGGGGACCTTGAAAAATTCACGTTATAGCTAAACAAAAAAAAAAAAATAAGAAAAGAAAAAATGTAAATAAATAAAAACATCAACATATCTCAAGCCAACATAACTATATATAGCGCGAGTACCAGCAGCTACGCCATTAAAATATAAATAAGGGCGTGGATTTGAATGCAAATGTTTTCCTGCACGCGATTATACTACGTCGCGATATATTTGTTCTCCAAAAACGTTTTTATAAAGCGCAACTATCAGAGATTCAAAGTCGATTTTAATTTTTAATATTCCGTTTCGTCAATAATTATATTTCGCGCGATCACATAGTCGTATTATTTATTGATATTCACCGGTCCACGGTTCATTTTTTCGGTGTTGAGATTCATCCGGATGAATAAATTTATTAAGACAAAATTATCATTATCTATTACCTAATTTTGATGAAAAGTTACTCGTTAACTATAATCATTTATCCCAGTTGAAATCTTTAGCCATCTATATGCGTGTACATTTACCCGATTCCATTTTTATGTAATTTAATACCACATAATAAATATGAACAAATTCAATGCAATCGGAAATCCATAATATTGATATACAAAAATTGTTTAACATTCGTGTTAAGCATTTTTATTTGGTAAACACTTTTTTTTATCTAGATAAATTTTTATAGATAATCTTTTATCTAGACACTGTTTTAGTTTTCTATTCCCAACACCGTTTTACGATCATCGTAGGTGGATTTTTATCGAGTTTCCGTATTTTAATAGTTTTTATATAATAATATCCATTTAATTTTTTAAAATAGGGCATTAAAGAATATGTCGAGTATTCAAGTAAACGTATTATTATTCGGCACATTTATTCTTCGTCGTTAACATGGCAATATGATATTATATTAATTTCCGCATTGTCAGAATCTTTGTAGATTTTTTATCTTATTTTTTTTTTTTGAAGTCATTATTTAACTTTTTATGATCTTAAATGCTTTAAATTCCTAAGGATATATTCTATCGTATATTTAAATCCATGTCGTACGTTTTATTTATAGCACTTTAATGTAATACATTGCTTGGTACTTTTAATTTAATACTATACGTTTGCTACAACAATGTTATGAAATAATAAATAGCACTTTTATTTTTTTTTTCTGACACCAGCCTCACGTGATACGTTTGTACAATGTATACTATGTTGTTACTGTGAATGTCCACAATTGGCGAATGCTGGCAGTCACCGGTGAATGTTATCATACACCAAAATTATTTTGGTGAATGTTGGCATATTGATTAAACTCTTTCTGTTTGTAAACATTCACTAGTGAATGTCGACATTTACATAGCGATATTAATGAATATTGATAGTAACAATTTATAAGTATATCGGGCAATGTAAATTGTAAAGTATTTATTAGCATATTAAGTTACCTGTTTAATATTAACCATGTTTAATATATAAGCGTAGGTAAGTTCACTCATACACATACCTCTCAAAAGTACCATCTAGAGACGAATATTAAGAATCAAAAATTTGCTGGTTGAAACATTTGGACAAATATTTCCATACGAAAAAGTATTTACAGAAAAAAAACTAATAAAATATATCATTGTAAAAACACTAGCTTCTTTGTCTCACTCAGTTTACCGGCATTCAGCCATTTGCCTAGAAAAGCGGCCGTTTGCCTAATTTGGCTATTTTGCTACGACGTATAAACATAATGTTGGTAACAAACACATCTATCCCCGTTACTCACTATAGCCGTAACATTAATTCCATTTTTGTCTGATCGCTATTAAATAAATGTCATTATGATGTCTATCATTAGACATATTATTGCAATTAATGTTGATTTGAACACCCAATTATTAATATCACATTATGTTTTGTTTGTATGAAAATGAAACCAACATTTTTATTGTTGTCATTCAATAACGATTCATAGTTCAAAGATTATTATAATAGGAGTCATATAAATTTATGGAAAAAAAAAAATCAATAATTCATTTCTTGCGTGATAATATTATTATAATTAACTTAATAAATTATGAAAACATTATTAACAGTAATTAATGATAAAGTAAATTATGACATTATTGAACTGCTGCAGTAGACACATCAACAAACTGGATGAGAAAATATTTATAACATAACATTATACCTATTAAAATACGAATGAAATAGAAAATACATAATGCTAATATAAAATTATCAAAAACCAAACTGATTTTGAAATAAAAGTTTATTTTTTCTGAGTATGAAATAAGTCTAACTGATAATTTGTAAAAACCTGTTTCGAATTTCTTATTATATTTAACACTCCATTTTTGTCATTAGTTATTAAAACTAATTCATTAAAAGAAAATATACAGATCTATAAAATTATTTTCAAACCTCTAGAATATTCTCGTCTATAATTATTTTATTTTGGCATTGTCATTATTAAAGAAAATTGATCAGTAATTTATGTTTATATAACACCTGCTGGCTGTTTCAATGTTGTTGGCATTTTTTATGGAGCTTTAATGAAAATATTATCAAAGCATGAGCACACTCCATAGATTGGAATTCTCTTAAAAATATTTACAAAAGATTTAAAACCATTCTGGGCTATTATGCCTAATTTATCGTAATCTACTTTTCCTCTTGTATCTACGAGTATATTCATGTCAACTATTATTATTGTGCCAAGTCATTAAAAATATTACGCAACCTCTCAATAAAAATAATTACAATTCTTTGCTGGTGAACGGTATAATACACAATGTAATATGACTATCGCTTATCCCTAGTAGTCACAGACAATCATAAAATATTGCTTTCTTCATAATCATATTCATGTTTATCAACAATTACTTTTTTATTTACAAAAATAACAATTAACAATACTAAAATTTTGATTTCATTTTATTGAATAATAAATATTAAATAATAATATTTATTGTAACCAGTTATAGTAAAAAAGCTATATGTAATGTTGTGGCATGTTTCTCTTAGAATGAAAATATCCAAATTTTTGACATGAATATAATTTTCTAGAAATGAAAGTATTCGACATTATTATTTAGGCTTCCTTATATAAGTACACATTATATTTAAATTATAAAAGTTACTCATTTGTTGGTTTAAGCTATTTACAAATTTAAAAATAAATACATATTAATGAACTAAATTTAAAACCCCGGATAAACTTCACACTAGGGCGTGATGAAGTATGAAACTTATGAGCTCGGGCTCCAAGCCCTAAAATTTTGAAGCATTCGAGGTGACTTTTTTTCTCAGAACGTATTCATAATAATTAATATTTAATACTTATCAAACATTTGGAAAACTAAATTTTAATTATTTTATAATCGTGTGCTAGATGATGCGACATTATGTGTAAATTTAGATTAGTTTTCATTTATGGGTACATAGATTATTTTCTAGAAACAACCTCATAGGTGTAATTTTTGTTTTATCTATATATATTTAATTTTTATTGTTTTCATTTTATTTTAGTTTGTATAATCGGTATTTGTTATAGTATTTTAGTTAAGTTAAGTATGTTTTCACCAAAAGCGACGCCATATGAAAGAAAAAGAAAGGTGTAAATTTGATTAAAATATTGGGAGGGTGACTAGAAATAAAATAAAATTATTTGAAACTTAAATACAAATTTTCTGGCTCTGTCCGGAATACATTTTTAAATCATAATCAACCTATCACTAGTCACGCATATACCTCATAAAATTTTCAAAAACATTTAACCAATTTTGAGATAAGTACAGAACTTTGAAAATATTGGAAATTTCTCGTTTTTTGGAAGTTTTTAATTCATAAAATTTTAGTGTGTACTCGTAGATATTAGATATTAAGACATGAAAATTTAATACAAACATATTAATGTATATTTCCAACGGCACTGAAAAATCTTAAAAATCGTAAGTTAGGTTTTTGTTTTATAACTTTTAAAGTCGGCATTTTTACAGAATTCATAAGTTTTACTTAAAATTACCCACTTCAAAATATATGTAACAGCATATTATAACAATTATTGTGAAACTTGCAATTTATGCGCATTATTATATAGTTATCACGTTGAATACATAGCTAAGTCCTAGCTCATTGTAATATTAAAATATACTATTACAACCTTAATACCAATTATTGTAATATCCGTTATGGTAAATCCTGCTATTTGTAGCATTTCTGTTGACAGGTACTAATTAAGTTTTTATGTACACCAATCGATGAACCCTAAACCTTGTTAACTGCAAACCGATAGAGAAAAAAACCATTCTAATTTAATGACGGTCAAGAACATTTCCGTGAAAAAGTTCACGAAATAAGGAAGGAAGGAAGTCGAACCGAGTTATAGATCATCTCGAGAGAAAAAAATGCTTTTTTATCGCAAAGACGAATCAAACTATTCTAGCTACAGTCTTCGACATAAAACTGTTAAAGTACCATGATCATTCGAATAGATTAAACCCAATATAATTATCCCGCAGCGTTGACTTCCGGTAGTGCGTACCTACACGTATTCACTTACCATAATGATTATTACTGTTCAGTGTTCTTCGCCTTGGTATGTGTATATACGTATTAATATACTGTTACAATGATTCGTCGGAATATCAGAAGGAAACAATGATGGCAATAATAATTCGTTTATTTAACATCACGTATATTAAATGTACCGTCGTTTTTATACGAATGAAACGACCACAGAAATAATATAATAAAACAAATGGCGGTTATGCCGTAAAATTTTTTTCAATATAAATAAATAAATAAGTGTTCACTCAGAGCTTGTACTAATATGCAGATTTAACCCATGTAGATTAGTTGTGAAATAAAATGGACAGTTGTCAATACAAATTTAGTCGGTAATTAAAACGTGTAAATCAATTGCTAACAAATTTTTATTCAAAACAATTCAAATGATTATTTCCTAATAAACAGTAAGTGTATTTATACGGTGGGAACCCTGGTGTACCAAATATAGGTGACAATATTTACTTACGTATCTTGTGGCGATTTAAGGATAAAGATTAACACATTGAATTAATTTTAATTAAACAGATTTTCCACTTTATTACTATTAAAGTCGCTACATAATTAAAACGGTAGTTTTGTGTCCCAAGTTAACCCTTTTTTCAATGTACCAAATGTGTTCGCAATAAAGTATCACCCTAAGTGCGTCCTAAGAAAACAAGGTAATTTTTTCCTCCAAGCCCGCCGAGTGCGTCCTGAATAGATATTTGTACGGCTCAGTTGATTTAGCGTTATCCAGCTGGGTGAACTACGCGGTGCGCTGTTACTCCGCATTCATAGCGGCCATTTTCATATAAAATATAAAATTATGCAATTGCCGACTATCAAGCCTAAATGTCCCCACATTGTACAGCAAGCCGAAAGATATTTTTGATAATATGTGAAGCGAAGCGGAATCGACCAAACGCCCGGTAAACTAACCTACGCTTGTATATTGTACGTGATATAATCAAATATAACTATTTTCTAAAATGCTAAATAGAATATTTAATAAAATTAATTTATAACATTATTTATACGTACATTAAACAACCTCGGTTGATACTAAAATAGTACACACAAAAATACAAAACTCTGTTGAATTTATAGTCAATAACGTAATAGATATCGAAATAAATAAAACGTCGTTAAAAATCGTTATAATACCAGTGATTCTAACGCAGACGCACTCGGGCTATGTCAAAATCATCAGCGATAATATTGCGGACGCACTCGGGCTACATCAAAATTATTTTTGATAACTTTGTGGACGTATTCGGGCTATAATTAAGAAGATACGGCTATAAAAACCGGACGCACTCGGGAGACGCCCTTTTAAACAGTCGTTAACGTACGTCCACGTCACGTTGTATGACGTACAATATATATCGTATAAAAATATTATGTTTTACCGAATTATTTTTAATTTCCATTTCTTTGGTACGCACTTACATGTAATACATATTACATGTATACTGCAATATACAGGGTGTATTTAATGTATTATTGTATGAAGGTTTTTTTATTAGCAAATGATGAAACGTAATTTCGACAAAATGAAAAATTTCGCGTTTCTTTATAGGTGCTATCTTTTCAAGTTGATATTAAATATTTTACTTATTTAAATGTGCAAATAAATTAATTATAATAGTTAGTTAAAGTAGGTAACAGAATTAAAAATCTGCATTTTCTATTCATTTTTTTTTTTATTGTGATCAATTTATACATTTGAAAAACTAATTTTCAAAACTTTTGAATTAACCAAAATGAAAAATTTAGCGAAGCACCGAAAAAAATAAAAGTTCCATTAGTTGATGTTGCTCGGATATGCGACTACAAAATTCATGTGTCTTGAAATCATATATTATGTAGATCACATATCCCAGTGGAGAGATAAAATTAATAAATAACGTGAATTTTTGTGTATAAAAATAGATTATAATAATATACTATATTCACTTCGTGAAATTCGCATGCTGCCTGAGTGAAACATCGGAATTTAATTTTTTTCTTGCTATTTGTATAAGGTTGACATTGACAATTCGAAAAGAGAACATTATAAATATTTTTTTTTTCAAATATTGCTATAGCTTTTGGTTCAGTGTTTAAGAGTAAAAATACTTTTAACCAATAATGATTTTATGGTTTAAACTAGGGTGCCATACGTCTTTTTTTATACAGGATTGTCCTTTAATTCATCTCTCGGTACTGTTGTCCTGAAAAACTTTCAACAGAGTGCCTTTTATCCCGTTTTTCTTAAATCTATGCAATTATTTCTCGAATATTTTGAAAATCATAAATTTAAATTGCATCTATTTTAATAACACAGCTTTTAAAGATTGATTTGACTTGAATGATAGAGCTTTCAGTGTTTTTGTTTTATAAAACTGACAATTATTATTGTGTATTAACTATTAACTGAAGCTCTGCTCAGAATCGATTTATTGAATGTGATTTATCGTTTCTTTAAAATGCATTATACCCACAAAAGTATCCCACCCGAGGAACAAAGATTACTCATCGTGAAAAGTATGTCCCGTTTTTTTAAAAGTTATATTTAAAAAAAAGAAATATTGTTTTATAGAAAACATTTGTTTTTGTTTTTGATTTTTTTTTTTTGACAGTTTGTCATTTTTATTTTGTTTTTGTTTTTAACTTAAAAAGAACCGCAAGCTATTATTATTTCAATCATATCTAAAAAAAGGTTTGCTGTTTAATAAATAATAGTTAATAATGTCTTCAAATATTAAATATTGATGATTCATATTAAAATCGTCATTATTAGTATTTACTAACATTATTCTTAATACAATGTTATTTTGCAAGTTTTATTCTTAGGGGTAGTTTTTACATTAATATCTTTGACATTTCAGTACCTAAAAATTAAATACCATTAAATTTAATATTTAACAAACATGTATCGGTATAGATTTTTTTGTCCGGTGATTTTATAATATTGTATTGGGCATTGGAAAAAAGTGGTATCTGCCCGACCCTAACTATTACACGTGTAATATATTTCAACGTTTTCTACGTATGAAACTCGTGTTATACTATATACTACACGGTAAAAACGTCGTAGTATTAACAAATAGAATTTACAAGAAAGTGCGTCTTCGCGGACAGTCACCTCAAATCACCCGAGCGAGTATTATAAAATGCACGTCGTATAAAAGAACAAAAAAAATATTTCAGGATCTTCGGCCATGAACTCTCGGCGTTTTAGATTGAGAATTTTCATTATCGGCTGTTTGGCGCCACACAAACACACGTACCTATATAGCATACAGGGTGTATTGTATTTTATTTCATTGTGCGCCAGTTTTATTTTTTTTTTTCAAGACAATGTGATTTCTACAAATTGAAAGAGACCAGAAGTTTCTTTAATTTTTTAGGTCATATCCGTGAAAGCAAATTTTAAATTTTTTACTCGTACTTAATAATAGAAAATTTAAATTTTTTAAATCGCAAAGAAACTTGTTTTTACGATCACATAATATGATTTAAAACTCAGATAAAAATAATTAGCTGTTAATAATTATCAATAATTTCTGCGTTATTCGGGTGCAGCTCGGATATGCGATCTACCGACATGTTTCTGCTCCATATGCGACCTATATATAGTAATATGTATTCCTATGAATACCACATAGGAATTAAAAGCTAATAAATTTACCACCCTGAACATGGTTTTGAGAAATGTGTATAATAAAGTATTTAAAAAACATTGAGCGTCGTTCAACTCCGCACCACCATTCATTTGCTCATTTCACAAAACTCCTCTCACTAGTCTCACTTGCATTATAAGCTTGTGTTGCACCCCTTGTGCTTCGCACTCGGCATTCAAATCTATATATCCTTCGATTATCGGTAGCCAGTAGACAATAGGTTTTTGGTTTTTCATATTTTAAAGTTGACGTAGGTACATCAATTTCAGTTTTTATGTTTTTTTTTTTTTTTTTTATCAATTGGGTAAAAGTGGATCACTCTCATTTTAAGTAGCCACTAGTGTTACCAATAATAAATTGTAAATCAATAATATTACATTATTATATACATTATACAATATATTATTTATATCTTGTTTAGCAATAAGTTTCGTTTTCCAAAACAAACTCTTCACGTACAATATATAGTTCGAGTCCCACCAATCACAATAATATTCACAATTACGTTGGTGTGCAGTTAATTTTAATTTAGATCGGTCTCTAAAAAAAAAAAACAAAATATTCTTTTGGCGGTTGACTACCGAAAAGAGTTTGGCCACCCCTGATGCGTGTGCATAATATAATATGTATTATGTTTTTATAATTACATAACCGACGAGTGTCTGCTGGCGTTTTAAGGCCCGATGTGCATTTGATGCAGCGTAGTATAGACGTCATGATATGTATAATAATAATACACCGCGTCACGAAATATTATTGGCACTAACGTCGCGTCCGGTATTATTTACGTCGGCCATAAAATGGCCACCACTGGAAACGCGTGTAAATCAGTGCAGACAGAGCGGGCGGATCACAGCCGTTTTATTCGCGGTAAAATTTGGCGAATGTAAGTTCCTACACGAGACATAACAGGTGGATATTTTTTATTTCCTAGTTCCTACGCATAAACGCAATTTGAGTCATATATTTGGGGGTGCTATAGATTTATTATTATTAATATTACTTCATGAAAATTTAAATATAGAAAGACAGTAATATGAGAAACATTTTGAAGCAAGATAATTTTGATAATGTGAAAAAAAAATTTCGGACATTTTTCGAACACTATTTTTTTTCATTTAATTTTTTTTCCCTTTTATTTATTTTGAAATTTATTTTAATTGAAGTATAGACAAGAAAGCCGAATATACTTCACACAACGGATGAAAGCCGGACATACCATGGAAATTTTTCGTTTTTCGAGTTAGATACTCTCGGTAAGTGAGTTGAAAATGACGATTATTGTTGTTCATTATATTATTAATTTTTTCGTTCAGAATCGTCTTATTAAAGAAATGATTATACACACCCTTCAAGAGTATCTGAACCGAAGAGCGAAAAATATCCGTGGTGCGATGTATGTCCAGCTTTCTTGTCTATACTTTACTTTACTTTACTTTACTTTACTTTGCTTTGCTTTGCTTTACTTTCCTTTCCTTTACTTTTTTTATTTTAAGTTCAGTATTCATAAAGTAATTGAACTGATTTAAATGAAAATTTTTAATTATTTAAGCCTATATTATAGTATATACAAGCAAAATTAATTAAAATATAATTATCCTCCTTTTTAACCAAAATTTGAAAATACTAGTAAAAGATAAAAGTTAAAATTTTGTTGAAATTAGTTCAAAGAATGATAACTATTCTTATTTTTTGTATTTTTAAACAATTTTCCGAAATCTAGTAAAATAATGAGATTATTTTTTTTATTATTATTTAAAATATTTATGATTTCAATAACACGTATTATGTACATCTTACGTAGGTAAAAGCGTAAAAGTTAACCCCATGACTTGATGAACTACCAATTATAAATTTTAAGTTATTTAGGTCATACTTTAATTTTTCATTGGTATTTTAGGGCATCAACATCTACGAACTATACTTTTCACTAATAAATATTAAATAAACATATTTTAATATTATTTAGTCAATATACGATAGAAGGATCATAAATATCGAGTTGTTTGAACGAAATTGTTTTCCCCTGCCCGAATTTTGTTTTTTTTTGCTCAGCAGGTCACCTGTCGCCAACGTGCTACGTTTTTTTTTTTTTAACCGCAAATCGAAATTATTATACCTTAACACGAATATCCAATGCGAAAACATCGTTTGACTGTGTGCGAATTCCTCGGACGACCTCTCACCGGATTTTCCAATTACCCCGACGGTAATCATAGCAATCGATCTGTCGTACAAAAAAAAAAAAAAAAAATCGAACCATTAATTTCTTCATTAATAATACAATTAAGGAGAAAATTATTCTCCCCGAACAAATAAAAGGACGTCGCAAATGAACTGATTCAAATTAATTCGTTATTAAAATTAATTGGCATTTAATTTTTATCTGACGAACGTATAGCATACATTTAATGAATTATTACGCCGAATCTCCCGACCAGTCCTAGAATCAGTTTTCTTTCGATACTAGTTAGTACGGAAAACATAAATAATCAATAGATTCTAACCGTAGCGAAAAAACTGGTGTTTTAAAAATTATGTTTATTATTTTTATTTTTATTTTTTTTGTAAACACTTATTTGTATGAAAATATTTGTTCAAAAGTCTCGATCTTATTGAAACCGGATTTGCATCTAGATGGTACTTTAGAGAGGTAATTTTTCGACTTTATTAACACTTGGCTTATTTGTTTCGGTATCTTTGAATATTTGAACAAGCTTAATTTATAACTAAAATGTTCTGAAATTGGGAGGCGTTGCAAAATTACTTGAACACAAACTTCGCGCGATCGTATGCAAACGATCACCTACAGGCTACGGATCATTTAGGATGAGGTAAATAACTATTCAGCATTTTAAAAATTGAAAAGGTTGATTGACAATGAAAAATATTCTAATCTCAGCGACGATATCCAAAAAACCGTTTTATGCCATTTTCCGATTTTCGAAAACTAATTAACGAATTAAGCGTTTTGACAAATTATTCATAAAAACTACTATGGTAAACCGACATAAATCAAATCACTATAACTCAAATACAACATTATATTCGACATTTAAGTTAATTATAACCTTTTTTAAATACTGAACGTATATTTATCGACGTGAACTATCTTGAAAACCATATTTTAAAACAAATAAAAAAAGGGAAATTACTGGGCTTTGTCATGAATCCAATAAGTACTCACTAAAAATACGGCTTAGCTGAAATATTGGTAGTATAAGTTATATTGGTTGTAAAATTTATGATGTCAACCTTGAAATAATTTAATTATGTAAGTACATAAGACATATTTTGACAACTGATATATAACAGAGTAAAAATAAGTATTCTAATATAATTTTTAAATTCCTGATTTTTTTCCTCTTTCTATTTGAAAAAGAATTCGGATCCGTACATAAGAAAAGATTTTCCGGTTTAGAAATTTGTTCGCATTTAGTGCTTTAATGAGGTAATTTTTCGAAATTCAAAATGATTTTTCCAATTGTAAGGAAAACTACCGAAAAATGTATTCAAAACAGTGAAATTTGCCATAAACTAGATTTCAATAAAATAAATCTGAGTTATTTAATCGTAACTTCAAAACTAATATTATATGAACACACAAAATGTTCATCCATTATGAACAATAACATAGTAGCGACTAAAAAAATATTTCAACAAAATCTAATCATTTTTGGAATAAATATACAATTATCGCTATTCTTGATATTATGAGCTGAAAATATAATACAGCCATATTTTATACATAATGCGTCTATAAACCTTGAAAAAGGTTGATAGAAGAGCGAAGTGCGATGAGCGTAACACGAGCTTTCGAAGCAAGTGAGAGGAGTTTTGCGAAGTGAAGCGATGCTTAGTGTCACAATAGCGCAGTAATCGCAATAATCGAGCTCAAACCCAAAAAAAGGTATGAAAATTATTCACTAAAGTCTAAACATATTATTATGAGAACTTATTATTATTATTAATTACAATATTATTATTATTTACTTATTATTATACCTCATAGTATGTCTACTAATTTGGATATCTACATGACCGCAACTCGGATATCTCCCTATCACAAAAATCGTCCTTGACCGCAACTAGTATGCTTTTATCATAGTTCAATGCTTAAATTTTTATACAATAGAAATTGTTTATGATGACATCGGTCATAGTAATAGATCAGATTTAGTGACCCTAAATTTAAGGTACACCTCATATATCCCATATTTTATAGTCCTAATGTAAACCGTTTAATATAACGTTCGCATAATAATGTTACAACATTTATATTTAGCGAATTTTCAGAAATTTTTCATCTATAACGATGCGATTCCAAGTCACTACTCAGTTGTATTGTAGATAATATTACAAACAATAAATTACAATTTTATCAATATAATAAGATATATAATATGAAACATTATTTAATTGACAATGAGCCAATTAAATCATGACAACTGTGTAAATAAATTTAAAATTAAATTATCTTTATTTTTTTCACTGGAACTCAATTACTTAATGTTTCAAGAACTGGAACCGAAATTCTTAATTATTCGAGAGTCTGTCCAGAATCGAAGCCACAATTTTTTTTTTTTGTCCTATCTACATACTTCCGAAACTTATAAAATGATTACAATTCCAGTACATTTGGTATAGTGTAGAGCCAAGTGATTCACAAGGTAGTATTTTACACTCTCGTCTAATTCATTGTTTACCGTTTACATTTATAGACGATTATTAACGATCGGACCCCTAAATACCAGAACGTTTAAACATTAGGTTAACACGTGTAATTTAAATTCACAAGAGATTACTGCGAGTATTAGCGGGGCGCCCACATACGACCGAAAGCGTTCCATAGGTCGCAGTACTCACAACCATAATCAACTGCAATGACGCAGTTTAAATACTTTGGGTAAACAGTAGTCCATAATTATTTTAGATTCTAAACGAAGTGAAGAAGCTTATGTTTTTACAATGATGTTTATTTATTTTAGATTCTGAATGAAGTGAAGAAGCTAGTGTTTTTACAATGATGTTTATTTATTTATTATTTTTTTTCTGTGTACAACTTTTCGAATAGAAATACTTGTCCAAAAATTTCGATCAATAACTTTTTGAAACCGGATTTGCCTCTAGATTGTACTTTAAAGAGGTCATCTTTTGAATTTCTCAATTCTTCAATTTTTTTTTTGGAAAAAACTACCCAAAATTTGACAAAAACGACTCGGAAACCATCATTTTTTGATCCGAATTTTATGAAAATTTAAACATAGATAGAAAATCCT
>JAIPRM010008873.1:0-15400 GCA_025469315.1 Stegophylla sp. TES_Ste_2020
CAGAATCGTTTTACTGAAGAAATGATTTATCGTTTCTTTAAAATTTAATACGCCCGTCAAGAGAATACCACCCGTCGTGCGAAGTACACCCATCGTGCGAAGTATGTCCGGCTTTTTTTATATTTATATTTGTGTTTATTTTTTCGTGATAAAAACCAAAGTTTTCTGTAACTCTACTAATCTCTTTGTAATAATGTAATAATATAATAATGTAATCTCTTTTTTTTTTTTTTTTTTTTTTATGCGAAATTTTATACTGGTATTTTTTCAGCGAATTTTCATGTATACAAATCTAAATTCGAACGTGTATTCGTTATTTTAGTTTAAGTATTACATATTATTATTTTGACAACATAATTTGTGAACTCTCCAAAACTAATATAACCTACCGGAAATTTTAAATTTTCGCCCCATTTGTCGACAGTAAGAATAAAAACGTACAAACGAATTTGACAATTTGAAAACGTTCAAAAATTTTAATTAAAATGGTCGAATTTTTTCCAGAAGTACAACTCTATCAAAAACGTGTTACAATCGTTTAAAACTAGAACTACAGTTCAGACGACTGTTAGTCCAAAATATGTAATCGCAGATTTTTCTCTTCGCTGTTATTTCGTAATAACACATTCGATTTATTGTTTTCATGATGGAAAATTGTGTACCGAACCGTTCTTTTACACAGTGTACACTCAGTACATTTCGATGTCGTGTAACTGTCAATTTGGAAAAATTTTAACTATAACAGGTTTCGATTTTGAAACACGTTAAAATATTTATCGTTTCTTACCGAAACGAATCAAACACGCCCGCCGAGAGTATGTTGGACACCGAGGAACCAATAACAATACGCATACTCATGGGCCACGGCGTGTACTATGACCATAATTTTTCACACTTTAAAAGCGCGCAAAGTCCCCGTGTCCAGTACATGATAATATTATTTTCAAATATATATATATATATTAATGTCGTAAACACTCAAACACGGTCGTACGAAGTTTGAAAATTAAATTTCATCGTCCGGTTCGCCGGCACAATGGAACGCGAAATTGCACGCAATCATCGGGGCGTCCATTGTGCGAAGAGGTGGTTTTTTCTCCAAAAATCGGATTACCACCGCCAAAGGTCGAAACGGCGGCGAAGACTGCTGCTGTTATATTATGATGTTATATATATATACCGTCGCAATGTATACGAGAAACAACCGTTCTGCGCAGTGACTTTCGACAAGGGAGCGAGAAAATCGTGTCGCGACGAACGGATATTATAACATTATTCCGTATGATTAATTATTGGTGGAAATTCGATTGATAAAAATTGTGTACGTCGCTCGTCGGGGTAGGTTCTTCGCACGTCGGGTGGGATTCTCTTGACGGGCGCATTGCATTTTAAAGAAACGATAAATAATTCCTTCGATGAAACGATTCCGAACGGAGAAAGAGAAATAATATAGAAAATAAATGAGAAAAAAAATAAACGTCATTGTAAAAAAACACTAGCTTCTTCAATTCGTTCGGAATCTAAAACGGCATAAATTATTATTGCGTAACAAATGCGTACAATAAGCAGAGGGCAGCGAACGGAAAATAAGATTAATGTGCCGAATAAGACGAATACGGTTTAATGATGTTTTCTGAACACGCTGTATACAATGTTTAGTCTGTTTAACGCTTAAGTGGTAAAAATTATTCTAATTAAAACGGATTTTAGTAGAAATCTAGTTTTTTTACTCGATTTTTCTGCTGTTTTTCGATACTTTAAGTAATTTTTTTTTTTTTATATATATACTACCTTTGTAAATTACCGAATAAAATAAATGTCGAACAAAAAAAAAAAAAAGTGCTATACGAAACGCTTAGACTATTTTGCTATCTGAAATCGTGGCAACGGACACAAAAAATATATTCACATTTAAACCGAAACGTTTTCCGCTTCGCTAAAATATAATATGTTTGAATAGGTTTGCATCAGAGTTTCCACTACCGTCTTAAGTCCATCTCGTTCTATGTCTACCGATCTAATATTGTTTACTAATATCAACTATTATTTTTATGCGTAGGGACTCGAAATAAAAAAAAAAAAATTTAATTTTTGACTTTTATTAAATAACATCACATATATTAGTTGTTTGAAAAATAACTGAGACTGGAGTTGGGATTTTATGACGTGTATAGTTAAAATATTGTCTTCTCTAAATAGGCTAAAAATTTAGATTACATTAAAAATAAATGATAGTTACTCGTATCTGAAATGTTCTCGAATTAAAATAATGAAATAAAATACATTTTTTTACTCGCGAATGATGATTTTTGGTTTTTTTTCGTTTTCGATTTGTTTTAGAAAATAGATAATAAATAAGTGAAGAAGTATTCTCTAACTATTACTGAAAGCCACCCAATTGTCTATTTTATAACATAAAATTTCCTTACAAATATTATTGTGGATATTGGACCATATTAGACTCCAGTATACTCTACAATATACATCTTTGGTCCCATCCTGTTTGTTCCTGTCTTTAACAGTTTTTATCTGTTCAATTTTAATGAAACTCTTATTTATAATTTATAATAATTGCATTAAATTTAAAGTTTATTTTTTCAAGTTTACCCTTTTTTTTTTTTTTTTTTTAAACGGCAACCACTACCAATATTTATAATAATCATCAGGGCTAGGATTTATATGCTACAGCATGTTTTTTTTGCGACTTATAATTTTTGATTTTGTCAGTAATGTCCACGAATCTCCTCGTGATGAGATAAATGTGTGGTGGTGTTTTCATTTTGCATGTTTTTGCATATTTAGGATAAAATGCATATTTTTGCATATATTGAATAAAATGAATATTATTGCATATTTCGATCATAAGAGTGTGAAAAATCCGTGTTTCATTGTATATTTCGTAAATAATTTATTGTAGTAGCATGTAACACACGTATTTCCACTACTGAATGTGAATTATAAATTTTGTTTCTAAATTATTTTATTTTTCAATTATATTATATTAAGACAAACAGCCAATCATTGATGAATTCCAATAAATAAATATTTTTTTTTTGTAACTATATTTTTGCATATTTTGGTAAATAAAATGCATATTTTACAATTTTTTATTGCATACAAATCCTAGCCTTGATAATTATATATTTTTTTCAAAATATTTTCTCATTCGATCAATATTTGAAGTGCTGCAATACACCCATAAAGTTTATAGAGTAAAATATGGAGTAGTGACAGTCGATTTTAGCAGGGTGGTACCCTTTGCTTTTCCATTCCACTACTCTTGCACGTTATATAAATGAGTAAAGCTCTCTTATAGACTATTGACCAAAAAGAAGAACTCGAATATCAACAAAATTAAAATATATACTCACTTTTTGAATATCGAGTCAGAAAATAGTGGCTGCTATTTAAAAAAAACTAATAATTTATGCGTATAAAAAATAATAAAATTATTTTGTGCCATCACAATGTTGTGTAGCGTAACGTTAAAATATTCTCTTTTAAACTATTTATAAAAAAAGCATACGAATTCGCTTCGATCAGAATGTATAAAATAATAATCGCACAACAAACGTATTATAGTTCTTATATTATACTATGTTCATCATATTTTATTGAAATCAATCATGCACACGTGCGTATAAAATATTAATACAATACGTTTCTAATATTGTTTTTTTTTCACTTTCCCCCCCCCCCCGCAGGTACGTATCCATTTCATTAAAAGATTATAACGGCAAAAACGTTGTGTCCGGTTACGACGCATTTTCGATCAAAAACGTCAGTGGTTTTTCCCAGGGAAAACCTATTTCGGATCAAACGGAACTTTCCGTAAATAAAAAAAAATCTGACATACTCTTCTAAATATGCGGTCAAATCGATAAGGCAAACCGTAATTATTTATGAACAATTTGGAATTTTCCGTCGTCTTAATATTATGTTAGTTTCAGACGTCCGTAAGTCGGGTGTTCCTTATGAACTGTTAATTGCGTTTTAAAATATTAATTAATGACGAAAACTGTAAGCATCACTGAAAAGCCCGCCTAAAGAACAATCGGAGAGACAACAGCCTAAAAGATGAATTTTTTATTGGGAAAATCATTAAAATACGACTCGTATTGATAACAATAAAATGACATAATTAATTCGAAAATATCTTATTAAAAATCAAAAAACAATATTTGTGAATATCATAAGAATCGCCTCGTCGTTGTCTGGTAATATTAAAATTACTTATTTGAAAGTGAAACTGATTTTATCGATAAAGTTTTTACGTATATACTACCCGTAATGTTGTTGAACACGTTAACCGTTTATGACCAGTGGAATGACACATTTTTCTCTTATCGTTTATTACCTGTAGAACACGTGTTCGCATCAAAAAAAAATGTAAATTACAACTTTTTATTTTGTTTTATTTTGCAATTTCATCAATTGAGTATAATTCCGTTAATTTGACCGGATGAGAACTAATGAGAGCACGAAATTTACAAGATGATAGAAAATATCGATTCGTATCTCTCTACAAATACGTTAATAAAATTAAAATAATTAAAAGCTAATGGAGATAATTAAGTCAAGCGATCCCTAGTTTTCTTTTTGTTCGGGGATAGGTATTATGGACAATTCGATTACTAACATTCCGTGGAACGTTTGTTATTGTACTGAGGAATATCGATGTGGAAAGGACTGTTGAAATATTTTAATCCCTGGACGTTTTCCAGAATTGGATTTCACATGTAACCGACAGAGAAAGAATGAGTAATTTGTATAATAATATCGATGATGATCTATTATGATTTCCCTCTACTTGAACACTAATGTGGTTAGGCGAATGCGAGTCGTTTATCTGGACCAGAGGTTCCCAAACCTTTTAAGGTCAGACCCATTTTGGGCATTTTTTTTCAGTTTCTCAAATTTGGACAAGCTTTTCTTAAATTTTGCAAAAGTATTGAGAATTTCGAATAATTCGACTACCCTGAAATGCCATCCAGATGCAAAGTCTGATTAAAAGAGTTAACAGGTCGAAACTTTTGGAAAATATTTCCATACGAAAAAGTGTTCAATGAAAAAAAAAAAATAAACACCGTCGGAAAGAAACTCACTTCTTCACTCCACTCGCAGAATCTAACATTTAACATGTAACCGATTAAAAATTTAATCACGACCCATAGTTTGGGAACCACTGATCTAGACGCATCCACTGATATTTTTACGGATTTTTGTACGTTGTTGATAATATATATATATATATATATATATATATATTATGTAAGTATTTTATCAAAAATATGTCACTCGTATTATATGTTATCTGCGCAGAAACACGGTTTAATAAAGTTTCGGGGACCAGAGGAAAAATAGTCCCGACGATGCTCCCCCTCACCCCCTCGCTGAGCGACTCCGTGTTACTGCTATACATTACGACGACGGCCAGCGCAGCACTCGTTATATACAGTGGCGTAGTGTTTACAGATGGAGAAGGGGTGATCCGGTTGATATATGACCCCCCAAGGTGTAGAGTATCACGTATGCGAATACTTTTTCGGGGATGGAAAAAACTCGTCCATAAGTTTCTTTCGACAGAAGACCATTTTTTTTTTTTTTTTTTATCATTTTAATGTTTTTTAAAGAGGTTATTTTTCCGAATTTCCAATACAGTTTTACCTACTCGAAATTTTAAAATAATTGGTTTTTGTTATTTTAGATGTGACTCCAAAAATAATTTTAAATTTAAACTTCAAATTTAACAATAAATACTTACTCGTTTTAGTGGTGTCATGTACAGAATTAAAAAAAAAATGCTAATACCTCGTTTCCCTTTTTTAATAAAACTAAAACGTTTTAATTTTGGTTGAAATTTCTGTTTCTAAAATATTCGTTTCTCAAAAACTTATTATTAATTTTAAATTTATTATCAAATTTTAGATTCTCAATCCTTTGAAAACTATATTTTGCAGGACCCCGCGCGAACGTAAAATAATAAACGTGTAAAGGACGCATTGTAATTTTTTAAATTCTAAATCCTTTCAAAATTGTAAGATCTATAATTAGGTAAAATATAAAAAATGCACCAATTTTTTTTTTTTTTTTTAATTCTAAATACCTGTTTGAAGGACATCGCGTGAACGCGCATATAACACGTAAAGGATGCATTAATATTTTACTGTTCGTCAATCCCCCAAAAAGAAATCACAATTACACCCCACTGGTTATGATAATTAGTAATGTCCAAATTCCCTGGAATTTATTCCCGGGGAATATTTACAGGAATGTTCCTGAGATGGGGAATTTATCGGGAATATTATATTTAAAAAAAATATATATATATTGTTCGAAATATGTTTCAATGTTTAATTCAGTTTATAACTGTGACTGATCCGAATTGACAAATGTATTTCTACCAAAAATATTATTGAAGAAAAAAAACTCTACATTTGGGTAATCAAAAAAAAAAAAATTAATATTTATTCGAATGCAAATCTAATTTGAGTGTACACTAGTTGTGAGTGTAAAGATTGTAATTAATTTTAAATGATAAAAAAAAATCATTTATAATATTATTAATTATGCTTAACAAAGCAGAGTAGATGCGAAATAAAGTAGCTGATACACTAACTACAAATACGGTTTCTTCATTGCCTGTTGTCTTAAACTCATATATTACCGATACAGTCATAATCGTTTAATTAATTAATTAAAATTTTTTTTTTTTGAGGAATATTCCCAAGAGGTTTGGGAATATTCCTAGCGGCACATCACTAGTTACAATATACGTAAATAATTAAACAACAATACAATAATAATAATATTAATTCACTACAGTAAATACGTAATATTATTATTAATATTATTATTATTATTATTATATCCGCGCGTGCAGGCCGTCCGTCGTTTTTCCCCCCGTCCTTCGACACCGAAAAAAATTATGTCCGAAATCCCCTTCAAGTCTCCTCCTTCTCCTACTCCTATACCCCACCTGCTCTTCACGCCTATTTAACGACATGGCACACACGTGCCCGGAGTACCACCACCACCGGTTGATCCGGCTGGACTTCTATGTTATTATAATATTTTACACAACGAAACGTGATGCTCACCAGGAAAACATGTTCTCGATTTAAACGTCGTTAATATTAAAAATTATGTATTATATTATATTATATTATATTATATGTATAATATTCACTATTATTATTATTATTATTATGTCGTGAAATGGTCGTGCAGAGACGGTGCGTGCGCGCACGCGCGTTAGGCGTCTGGCGGGTGCGTGTTGTTTTTGTTATATTATTATGACAGCCAGTATAATACATGTGTATCTCACACACACACACACACACAAATTATTGTATATAATATAAATATATATTGTTTATACAGGGTGTATCAAAAAGATTCGGCGCGATAATTATATTATGCGATTTCACCTTGTAGGTTATACCTACAAATATATATTTGATATTTGTTTTTTCTATTTTTTTTTTGCGTACAATATTCAAAACAACATTTTTCGTGGGAAAAAAAACGAGTTTTTAAGTAGTTTTTTCACTAAAAATATTAAACGGTGACAACTATTTTCGTAACTCGTTATTTTATTAATGAAAAAAAAAAAAAAAAACCGTTTAAATTTTTATTTGTCACTAATGTCTTATAAGATATAATATAAAAACGTATTTCGAGTGTTTATTAGACAGGAGACAGGAGTTATCCGTCTACATTAAACTTAATTGTATTCATATCTCTAAAGCCTTATTGATAGAAATTTAATAAAAACATTTTCAAAACTAATATTCTGTAATTAATGACATTCGTGCAATAGATAAATAATAATGATTTAGAGAACGTAATATGACGTGATCGACCGTTTACAATGTGTGATATATTGGATAAATGTTATTTAATCGCCCAGGTGGTTTTACCCTAATGGTAAAATATTTCACATATTACACAGATTTTAAGCGTTGTAATAATTAAAATCTACTCAATTCAGTTTTTATTGACCTGAAAGATGGGACAGTATTGCAAGGATTTAATATTAAACCCATGTATAAAAATATAAGTACACGCTCCGACTGTACAGAGTGTTAATGGTAAATTTTAAAAATGAAAATTCTGAGAAAAATTTATAAATCGCCACATATATATATGATGGTCATTTGATTGGAACTGGATACAGGTCGAAATACACAAATCTAATGATTTTTTCGTGGTTTTTTTCATAAAGGATTTTACTGTTTTCAGTTTTTACGTGTGTAGAGTAAAATTTCAAATCAATATGACACTACTTTATTATTACCTACGCAGATCACAGTGATTTGTCGACGAACAATTTTTTGTAATAATTTCTATTCTCGTATTATGTAATATATATATATATATATATAATAGTAGTTTTGTATAGTTTTTAAAAAAATAATAATATAACAGTGTAATATGGTGGTAGATCACATAGAGGTATTGCACGGATACCCAGAGTAGTATGATTATCATTGCGAAAAACTGTGAAAAAATTCTTTTTTCATTGGTCTTTTTAAATTTAAACTTATATCGAGTACGTCATATTGTCGTGATACATCCTATAGACACATACATAATATAATATATATATATATTTTGATGTCTACGGCGCAGTGTGTGTGTGTGTGTGTCTGCATGTAAATATTCGGCCGGTATCCCGCATGGGCACACATCGTTAAAAATGAAAAATCGCCTGTGACCCGAACTGCTGTCTGGCCGTGTGTCGCGTGTATATGTGTGTGTGTGTGTGTGTGTTTTTAAACTGGTAATAATAATACACGTAATGTCTGTGTGTGTGTGTGTGTGTCTCGCGTATATGTATTATTAATACTCTCGTCTCGGAGAGATAAAGGTAAAAAACGGAGTGGTGTGTACGCGCGCGCGTTTGTTGTTTATAGAGACGACGACGACATGTTTTTTATTTATTTTTTTTATTCTTTTGTCTAACGTATAAATAATAATAATAATATGCGTTTATATACTTTACTACCCCTTCGATTAATTTCGAGAAAAAAGGTTAGTGTTTATTTTAATACGAATAATAAAATCCTATCGCGATATACACGACGTAACTTACCATTTTTTTTTTTGTGTCCACTTACTACTTCACGTCTCTCGACGCCCTCGCACACACTCACGCGTCTAATTCAATTATCGTGATTTTTTCCCCTTTCCTCGGGACAGTTTTTACCAACAATAGACACCACAAAGTGTATTTCATATTATTGAATTTCTCTCTCTCTCTTGGTCTGTCTGTCAGAGTTAGTCTTGGTCTGTCCCTCTTTGTCAACCTCCCCGCTCCCTCCCCTCTAATCCCAGTCTCTTCCCGCGTGTACACAAAACGTCCACCACCACCCGAGCACTTACCCCGGGTAAAAGTACTCTGCTGCAGCTCTCCGCGATGACGACGACACGGTTCAGCTGAACAAACAATCGTGCACGCACTCAATCGTTTTCAGATGCTCGCCACGAGGTTTGTACACACACTCGTCATCGCATCCTGTGCACACTGCACGAAACAATTTTTTGGATCTCTCGTGTGAAGGAAATCCTTTACATTTACACCCACCGCGCAGCGTACTAGAGTGATGAGCGATTTTCGAAAATATGAATCCATCTTTTGATTGGAAACGAAAAGATTAATCCAAAAAAAAAAAAAAACAAGCGAAATATTTGCTTACTTTTCTTGAAAGAATATCGGACTCCTTTCCCCGATCGTCTACACGGCCATACCATTTGTTTAATAGTTATAGTATAATATTATATTGTAATTAGTAGTTCAATATTAATACTAGTAATACTAACGTTTCTTCTGGTTAGAAATAATTGTTAATTTGACACAACAATACTGTGAACAATGAGTACATCTGAGACAAACCAAAAATTATATTATAGCCAATTATTATACAAAATCACAATTTTTCCAAACTCCAATTGTTGATATTTCAACAGAGAAAAGGTCTCGTATCCCCAAATTACACCATTGATAATTAATTAATTCTATTAATAATTAAAATATCAGAAGCGGTCATCAAATGTATTCAATTTGCCACCAACTAGCACTGTCTCTCCTCTTGTTTTGTGATTCAAATATGTGGTGATGAAAGAGCACAGTTCACAGATTATGTCCATGATAAACTAAACTGGTATGACGATATCTAGGGCTAGGGACTTATAGGAATTAGTATGTTTTTCAAAAATCATTCAAAACATAGCTAAGTACCGTAGAAATGCGTTTCATAACACTAGGAGTTTGATGAAAATCTCTTTAATTTACATATTTCGGTTATATTTGAATTTTAAGTGCATATTTCACCTATTTTTTAATATTTTATTTGAGTTTTCTTGGTATAGGAATAATTTTCCCTGAATATATGAAAAGATTGAATATTATTTGATATATTTATTTGTTTAAAAATGTATGCTTAATAAAAATAATAATGATTTAGAAAAAAAAAAAAGAAAAAAGAAATTTCATAAATATAAATTGATGAATTAAATAATAATACACATTAAAATATATTATACCTACAATACAGTTTTTAAATATTTTGAATTTTACAGTAAAATTAATGTCTTATAATGTATTATTTTAGCATTTTTGAATATTTTTAGGACATATTTCGTAAATTTTATAACATATTTGGTACATTTTTGTAGCGTAAATGCGCATACATATTTTAAGTTTTTTTAGAGCTATATAAATCATTGTGCGCTGTTATCATATTATTTATACGTTATTAGTATTGATGATATTAACTTACCGACCGATCGGAAGAAGCACAGTTTTTTGAAAAAATGCAATGGTCACTTTTGGAATTTTTCCGCCATCATAAACCAGCTATTTTTAGTTTTTACGTTTAGTAGTAATGACCTCGAGGAGACTTGACGATGAATATCGTGTAAGTACCCTTATGACGGAAGGGGGGGGTTCGAAGGTATTTTTATTTTTTTATTTTTTTTTTTTTTTTTTTTTTTAGGGGTATGCGGGCGACACGACGATGACGGGGCCAGTGGTCGTAAAAAGTGTTTCCGTTCAAACAACAATATTTGCTCGCCGAGGGGTTTTCGGCATAAATTATAATTCGTATTCAAACCCCCGTAGTCGTAGTGATCGATTATGATATGATGACGACAATGCACCACGCTCGCCCCCGAAAAAAGGGTGAAAAATAAAAATGATTCGTCACGTCCGTGATGATGTGCATGTGCCACATTACAAATAAAACCGAGGCAGGCGCGCCCTTCGAAATAAAATATAATATTACTAACCGTTCTAACCGGGGTGGTCTGCGACAGTTGCGCAAACTACGATTTTTTCAAGGAGGCCACAAAATGTCTACACTATAATCATTTCAATATATAAAATTACAAATCCAATGGTCACGGGCACGTTACAAGAGTTCGTCGTTAAATAGAAATTTTTATACGGCAAAATCTAACCGTCTTTTCTCTGTGTTTTTAACATTTTCACAACCGTTATTTTCGCAGCAGATAAATAAAATTTGCATATTCGACAATACGAATTGTTTTAAAAGCCTGTAGTTTAAGTTCCTCTAAAAATTAAAAAGGATTTTTCGCCACGAATATGTGTTACAGATAACTTTAAAATATTATTTCTCCTGTAGATAGTTGGTAGATCGATAACGATAATTTGATTAGACTTTAAACAACAATAATTATTGATTTTGAGTAAGTAGATATCCTGTTTTTTTTTTTTTTTTTTGGTTTTTTCTATATCGTAATACATTATTTCCGATTATAATTTTATAATGGATGTTCTAACTCCTAATGATAACCTAATGTTAAATATTTCATGAAATAGTTTTGTCATAAATGTTTATTTTAACCATAATACATATTATTGAATTAATAGAGGTTATAATTGTATAGTTAAAAGGACTTTTTCTTTTTGAAATTCTTATTGAATAAAATGTCCATAAATATAGTTCGAGGGAGGTGTCCAGACACCCAAAACACCCCCCTTTTGGTTGCGCCACTGGTCTCGGATAAATAATATATATGTATCTAGACGCCCTACGATCGTCATCATAGAACATATGCATTTTAAGTACATATTTTTATTATTAAAAATTAATTTAGCAGGATTATCACTCGTTTTAAATATTTTTAATATCTGACAAACCTGGAAAAGTTAGGAAATCGAAAATATTTCAGGATAATTCTGGAATTTATATTGCTATAATTGAGATTTTTCCGAGATCTTTTATTCGTTTTTTTTTTAAACTACGAATTTTGTGTTATAAATTAGTTTTATTAAAAATATATATAAATTGTGAAATAATATATATTTTATAATAAATTATAAAATGTGATATTCAATAGCTTTAATAGAACTTAAATTCAATTAGTTAAGAAATTAATACTATGACATACGTTTAGAATCTCGTTAGTGTTCTAGTAGAGTTGAACCGTGCGAGCCATCCCCTAACCATCCCAAAGCTAAATTATTAATAGAGCATTTATTATTTTCGTCCATTTTTGTAGTGTTTTGTGTTTCATAAGTCGTAACCGCATAGAGAGAATATTTTTAATTAAAACCAAGGATTTAAGTACTAATTAATTATTTTGATTAATAGCTCCTAGAAAATTGATTTTGATTAATGAATTAAGTCAAACGATATCTTTACTTATATGATTCTCGTTATTTTCTCAAAAATATAAATAACCACCCCTCGGACGAGTGTCAACCACCGGTGAGAAAAAAAAATTGGTCTTCGTCGGAAATTATTGGTTTTTAACTATAGGCATTAATGATTAATGAATGAATAACTGCATTTCTTTTGCGTAGGCGTGATAATGATGTGACGGCAATGGATATTTTCTTAAAAATCGTTAAAGTGATGGCGGTAGTGGGTAAACCAAAAATTCGAAAAACGAGTGGAAAACAAACGCGACACGTTTAACTGCGGCTGCTGAGGGAGAGACGAAAACACACACTCGGGGGAGGAAGATTTATGGCCGTCGTGTTTTGAAAAATAAAAATAATAATAATAATAATAATAATGACGGGACACCGCCGCCGCCGTGAAGGAGCTCTTAATATCAACACAAATTATTGTGATAGGTGGACATAATTATATTTATTATTATTATTATTATTATCTTCGGTCGTAAATCATATAAATACATAATATGGGTACGTCCCGTATTATTGTTGTACAAACACACGCGTCGGAGACGATAAAAACCGCGCGCGGTCGTGTATGTAAATATTAATTTTCGTAAAATAAACTGTGGTGAGGGGGGGGAAACGAACGCTGTACGACGAAGCGAACTGGGTGAAGAGAGCTGTAAATAAACGATAATAATGATAATAATTTAAAAATCCGTCGACGAATAATGAATAATAGCTACTCTCGACCGCCGCCCACTTAATTATCAATTAAATACACCCCCCCCTCCTCCCATCAGTACGAAAAATAATATACGAGCTCTCGGGCAATTATTATTATTATGACGGTCAAAACTGCAGCGGTTCCCAAACTTTTTGTCCAGCGGTGCCGTTTTTTGGACCATTCGCGGTGCCCTTTGCCCCCAAAAAAGATTTTTTTTTTTTTTTTCTAAAGCTAAAAATGAAGGTCATCGACCTAATTATAGTAAGAGTACATTTTCAAGTTAAAAAAAAAAAAAAAAAATGTTGAAAAAAAATATAACATAATTAATGACTACTAATCTTGGTACTTGGTTGGTTTTATTATGGACAACTAGAGAAATAGATTAGGTTAGGTTAGGCTGACATTAGAGATTTTGCTTTTAAACCTTATTGAAGGAAAATTTTAGCATCGGGTTTGAATAGTTAAGCAGATCAAAATATATATTTTGTAATCGGATGTAGCTAAGCTTAAGAGTTTTGCACGATCTAAGAAGGGATGATATTATACATATTATTTTAACAACACCACTCAAGCTGTTAACAGAAAATAATCACATTAAACTGTAAATGTATATGTATATATTTCTTTTTGAGCCGCGGTGCCGTTGAAAAGTTTGGGAACCACTGGTCAAAAGACATTCTCGCGCGTTTAGAATAGTCGATTACATAGATTGATCTAATAAAGATCTACGATCAATTTTCATTATTAATATGCCGTCGTTGTGTCGTGTCGTCAGTTAATAAAATACGTGCTGTTCGCACGAGAAGGGGTTGTGATATATATATATTTTTTTTTCCAATAGAGTCAAAACCGTAATATGCGGGGAGGGGTTGTGAAGCCTCGTGTGAAACAATTAACGTCAACGCGCGACCTCTTAATGAGACGCGGCGGCGGCGCACGTGTCGAATACACACGATTTTCTCTTTACGCGCGGATACCCACTGCAACAACCCGCACATTATACTAGCGTTGAGCAAAGATAACTAAACAATAATTATTATTATCCAGATAGGGCGTAATTTTATCCGAGTATAGTTAATTATTAAATGACTCGCTGAAACAAAAGATATATATATATATATATATATACTATAAAAGTGTTGACAAAAGTTTATCAAAATAGCTTGATCAAAGCTATTCGTTTATATTTCATATTAAATGTATTGTTTAAAGTACGAGAAAAATGTTACTGAAAAATGATTGTTATAAGTACAAAGATAAAAAAAAAAAAATCATCTCACTAACGAATAAGAACAGGACAAAATATTTTCACGCATATTAAACATGTATCCCACCAAAATATTTTCAATATTATTAATTAATCTATATTTTAATTTGCATAAATTTTGAATAAAAAAAAAAAGTTTTAAAGGTTTCATTGTATTTTTCAAATAGCCCCGAATTTCACATCTCTTTACTGTCTTATATGTGGCGATAAGATAAAAAATGTTTACAGGATGAGACGGATCACATTATTATTCTTTATGAAATATACTCATTTAGCAAAATTTACAAATTACAAAATACAAATCAAAAAGAAGATAGGTAACTGTTCATTTCACCTATTAAATTATTAGCAACAATATTACAATATCATAATTATAATAATTAAAAAAAGCCGGACATACTTCGCACGATGGATGTACTTCGCACGACGGGTGATATTCTCTTGACGGACGTATTAAATTTTAAAGAAACGATAAATCATTTCTTCAGTAAAACGATTCTGAACGAAGTTAATAATACAAGAAAAAAAAAATGTTCGAAAAATGTCCAAAATTTGTTTTTCACATTTTCAAAATTTTCTTCCGCCAAAATCTTTTTTATAGGATTTTCTATCTATGTTTAAATTTTCATAAAATTCTGATCAAAAAATAATGGTTTTCGAGTCGTTTTTGTCAAATTTTGGATAGTTTTTTCCAAAAAAAAAACATAAAAGAATTGAGAAATTCAAAAAATGACCTCTCTGAAGTACAATCTAC
>JAIPRM010008874.1:0-15399 GCA_025469315.1 Stegophylla sp. TES_Ste_2020
ATATTATTAATTTCCTTTGTTCAGAATCGTTTTACTGAAGAAATGATTTATCGTTTCTTTAAAATTTAATACGCCCGTCAAGAGAATACCACCCGTCGTGCGAAGTATGTCCGGCTTTTTTTTTTTGGTTTTAAAGCATTTTCAGAAAACCGTATCAATTTTAATAATTCTAATAAATTATGATTTTCGAGTCATATTTAAATATTATGTAATTAATAATAAACTATTAGTGTTTTAACTAACTGTGCTCGACTGATTTATTCTGGAACTACCGTTGCACATAATATTATTACAGTGAATCAAAGGTCAACCCGACGGCCGATATGCGTATATACGTGTGAAACGGTGCGGTGGCAAGACCGGCGGTGGATCGGAATGGTAGAACCCGAGAGGATGGACATCACTCGTATGTATGTATACCTACGCCGTCGTACGTACAGTATGCGATTCGACGGGATACGATCATATTTTTGGTCGGAGAAACACGCGTTGCGGGCCAGAGAGTGTATACGGGAAGACGGGCGGGCAGGAGAGTGGATACACATGGGATACGACAGACATAACAATGGTGGAGTTAATGAAAATTGCTCTAAACCATTTCGTAGCATTTGCCCCACCCCCCCAAACCCTTGTGGTACCGACTGCTACAGTAGCGCGCGACAATGAGACGTCTCCCTTGGTGACCACCACCACAGCCTCCACAGCCTCCACCAGGATCGTGCCCGCGCAAAACTCAACCCCGCAGGTACATCGCGTACACATCGTAAACGTATACGTATATATATGTATATAAATGTCAGTGAACAGCAAGCTCATCTTGTCAAATTCTGGGTCATCCCCACACTCCCTGCTGTTGGTCACGTTGTCGTTTACGATCGAACGCAATCGATTTTTCAATTTACTATTTTCTCTCGCATCACTAGAGGCCAATACGGTAGGCGAATCCCCGGGCAGACGGAAAATTTAAATTATTCAATGGTTCTATAGAAAATAAAGCCGAAGAAAAATCACCATTTTGTGCAACGATAATAATTGAGTTTTATAAGACGTATCCCTACGATGAGAAATTCACATGCACGTAAACTCCACCGACTTAATACATTTTGTGCTCGAGACATTTTACTCGGTGTCTAAATAATCATTAGTAATAAAGAGTTATTTATGTAAAATATTTTGTTCTTTTGCGTCAGCAATAAAGTTCATTGTGCTCTACAAAAGATATTGAACTCAAGATTAATTTTATTTATTATTATTAGGTATTATTTATTTTTTAACGTTATTCCAATTTCTAGATTTTGAGCCAAGCCGAGGAGCTAATGCCTTTATAATGATATTTTATTTTTTCTTCTTCTTCTTCTTTTTTTTTTTTTTTATATGTACACGTGTTCGTATAGAAATATTTGTTCAAAAATTTCGACCAGGGACTTTTTGAAACCGGATTTGCCTCTAGATAGTACTTTAAAGAGGTCATTTTTTGAATTTCTTAATTTTTCAATTTTGTATTTTTAATTATTTAATAAATAATCTAATTAATTAAATTTATATCTTATGTATATTTGTATCTTCAAAATTTGTATCTAATCCTACTTTTTGGTACCTTGTATATTTTTTTATTTAGTTTGCGTAAAGGTAATAAAGAATATATAAAGGATATAAATAAAAAGATATTTTTCCAGATAATATAAATTAATAATCACATATTTTTATGAAAATGCAATTTTTAAATTTCATTTTTGTAAATTCTATTATTGAATGATAGAATTACAAAATTAATTGAAAACAAGTTAAAAACGCGCCTATCGACATGACGTGTTGTAGTAATCGCTCATTGTTGTTTTCGCTTCGAATAATAATTTATAATCACAATCGAAATATTATGATGTTTACATCGGTATTTACACGCCGTGTTTACGATTTATATTATATTGATTGCATTAATCAAAAATTAAGTGTATGTACGTTTGTGTGTACACACGTATATTACTAATTACAATATTCGTGAATTTCGGTTGAAACTTCGGCGTGTCCCGGTAATGTAATTTGTTTAATGGCCGCTGGTGATTTGTGCACAGATTTACTCGACATAACGAGTATATCGCGCGCGCGCGATTGATGACGATAATTATTTATTCGTTCTGTACGACGACGGTAGAGTAGATCTGTGACTAAATTCTAAATTTTTAATGTTAAAACCTTTTAGATTTCTTACGATTATAATTTTTTTTTTTATTAGGACTGTGAATTCAAGGTAGAGAGCAAAAAATTTACTAAAAAATTGTTTTTAAAAATACGGTAAAAATTTTAATTTTGAAAATTCAGTAAACCGTCATATTATTATCAAATTAACTTAACAGTTATCGTGACAAACCAAATGCCGTAATACTTACACGTTATACAGCGCAGAATAAATGAATACAATAAAAAGGTCACTTTACAAAAATAATTACAAAGTTCTTCTTCTTGCAAACTGATAAAACCTATCAAACATATTGAAAATGTCGACCGTTTGACCAAACCAACCCGTGGCCATACGTATACCTAAATGAAGCATTGAAATGGAATACGCTTAGAGTGACCTATTGAAAAGAATCAAATCACCGTATCGAAATATTGTATCCCTTGCTCAATCGGATCACTGATAAGGAACTGTTATTATACTTTAATATGAATGTTATTATTTTTTTTTTTTTTGTATGTCTTATCTAATGTGATAATAATATAATATGAAAATTTAAAGTGGTACCAACCAAATAAGAAAAATAATTTTATTTTTCTCAAAATGGTCACCCTTAGCGTATTCCATTTAGTTGCTCCAATTCACTATACGTAACAGTATACGGTACGGCTACTCTATATATTCTTTACTCTATGGACCAAACCGACAAGATAATACGAGAGTTAATCCTATGAATCACTGAATAGTTGTGTTAAAAGTGTTCTACGGTCGTCCGAGATCCGCAATCTATTTTTATCTCGTACCATGTTTTCGCAGTGATTTTTTTTTTTTCCCCCGTCCCCTCCGGATGTAGTTTTCAATAATACATAATGTATGTATGGAACGTCCGTAATATAATACACTTCATAGGTGCGCCTACACTACTACTGCATCGTATACTGTACGAGAACGATATGAAATATGTGAAAAGTTAAATACATAAAAACATGGCGCTAACGGGGTGGGCGGCGGCGTACTGAAATCGAAAGTTTTTACACAATTACACACGAGTTAACTCGTGTCGTACGTAATTCGGAAATTATGAACACGGAGGACGTTTTAATAAATCATCGAAATCGTATCGGAAAAAACAAAACTTTTGGCCCTCGTACACCGTTTACGCGTTTTATTATTTCACTAGACGAGTCGCATTAAAATAATATACGCGTATAAAGCGACACTAAAAAAAAAATATATATATATATATCATTATACTATTACAAATATACGATTTCGGTATAGTTTGAAAAACTCTCGAATTTATCGTCGACAGTTTCATCCCCGTTCGCCATCTACCTATCGTTAAACCAGTATTTTTTTTTTTTTTTCGAAATCGCTTTTATTATTATTTACTGTTGTTTATTTCCGGTTTGCAAGAAATAAGTTATTTTCAAAAATATTATGGAATTAATTATTTTCAAAAACAGTAGAACAGCTAACCGTAGCTCGCGTGTGTACACAATGGAAGAAAGGATTTTTTTTTTTTTTACTATCGCTCTATACCTAATACGTAATCTTTTTTTCTTATTTTTTGTTTTTATTTTTTAATAATAATTTCGTTCTTATTCATTTTGCTCGCACACAGGGCGGCCTGCTTTTTTGAATAGTAGCAGTGTCCCCGGAGAGAATAAACTCCAGCAACGGCAACGTAATTAATAAAAAAGGAAAAGAAAACCGCAGTTAATATTTATTTAATTACGCGGGCGCTGACTCAACAGTTTATTATTTCTCTTTTTCATTGTACCTCATTCGTTCTCGGGATTGCACGCGCGATTCTCTCTCGTTATACGTATGCCGTAAGATCATACCGCCACGCACCACTTCTATTAATTCATTTTTACGACCGACGTTTATTTTGGCGTCGTCCAAAATAACAATGCGCATTATTTTATTATTATTATTATTATTATTATTCGGATGGCTTTTTTTTCTCTCTCGCCCTTCGCGCGTATTTATTAGAGGAGGGAATTATTGTTATATAATAGAATGTTTTTGACAGACACTCGATATGGATATAATGCGTCCGCGAATAATATCCGTTTAAAATTATGTAAATTTAAACGCTTCTTCTTTGAATACTGCGCGATATAGCGCGCGGGGGGTTAATATAACGATTTTATTATTATAACGCTGCGCGCGCGGACTATTATTGTTATTATTATTATATTATGCGATTGAACGCCACCGCTGCAACCGCGATTCTTTTTAATAGGCTTTTCTTCTTTTTTATTTTTTTTTTTTTTTCTGAAATTTTTTTTCGTCATACGATTCGTGTGGAAAGCGAGGAAATGAGAGGGGGGGGAAATAACATTAAAATCCGCGCGATTTATCTCGGGAAGTTTTTTATAAGGTGGATGGCGGTGGCATGCCTACTTATAATATTATCGTTAATTCGATTTCATCGCGTCATCCCATCTCACTCGAATACATTTTTACTGTGAACGTTTTTGTGGAATCTGAGACTAGGAGAACGTGAGTCACATAATAGATCACTCGATATTGAACTCCTATTCAAATAGACATTTTTTTTTTAAATGTATGTTCTCGAGGTGTACATTAAATACAAATAGTTACAAATATTTTTTAATTTTTTTAAATTTCTCTTATACATAAAAGTTAAAAATATAATATTCATAAAATCATCAATTTTATTTAATTCGTTATTAAATTGTTAGTAAGTGCTTTGTCTTAAATAAAAGTGTTTAATGCGTGTCTGGGATGAGACATTTAAGGGAAAAATTGTGAGTTTTTCAACAATTTCAACACTCCCTAAAATGTTGTCCCACGTTCACTACGGAGCTTCACCCCGCTCCCTCCACCCTAATAAAACCAAATCAAATCGAAATGTTGACTAAACGCACGCTCGAAAAGAACAATATATTCGTCTGTCGAATAGATTTTTGATATCGCGAAAACGCGGTAAATCATCGTTAATTATAGTCGAGGTGACTTGTGGAAAGTTTTTCGAATTCCGCCGTCACTGATAGAGTAAAATAATATATTTACAAAGCAAATTTACAGGTTCCGTTTGAAATGCGACTTTTAAGAGCTACTGCAGTGAAATCTTTGCCGCCAAATATATGTGTAAAGTTATACAATTCATTAGAGTTTTAAATTGAAAAACGTAAATCCCCGACTCGGTCACGAAAAACGGAGTTTGGAAAAAACTTTCGACTTCGACGCGGCGTTTTTTTCCACCCCCCCCCCCCATCCTTTACGGCCAATCAGTTTGCGTCGCACTAAATTTTAAACTCGTGCACATTGTAAACTCTAAACACTAACAACGCGTAACAAATAATAACGGAGGATTTTATTCCAAAAACGGGAATTTTCAATTCTCGTTTTTTATCGAACGAATTAAAAAAACTTTTTCTATACCCCGTTAGAGGCTCCGCGTGGCACAAACGCTGTTTTTGTTCCCATAATTATATTATTATAATATATGTTTATTCCTGCAGGGCTCTCTGACGGAATGAAAGTTTGCGCGATCGCATCAAAAACGAGACGGATATTATTCTTCAGTCGGGGGACTGAATTTATTCGAATTCTCCCCGTCGAGCGAGTCCCCCCAACAATCACTACGAGTGATTGATGCCAAAGCGTTGGCGGCGGCAACGGAAATGCCAACGAACTCGGGAAAATAATAGGTAATCGGCAAACCGTAGCCATACGTATACCCAAATGAAGCATTGAAATGGAATACGTTTAAAGTGACCTATCGGAAAGAATCATATTACCGTATCGAAATATTGTATCCCTTGTAACTGTAATCTTACTTTGAAATTAATGTTATTGTTTTCGTATACCTTATCAAATATTAGGATAATATGAAAATTTTAAGTGGTGCCAACCAAATAAGAAAACTAATTTTTTTTTTCTCAAAATGGTCACCCTTAGCGTATTAAATTTGATTGCTTCAATTCACTATACGATAAACAGTCAAAAAAAAAAAAAAAATTACCAAGTGCTTGAGATATAGGTTTTTGAATTCGAGTCGGTGAGCTGAATTTTGATTTTTTACTTGTAGAAAACGATTTTAAATGGACACTTATTACAAATATCGAAAATTTTCGACGGGGATGAAACGCGTTCATACCACATGATTGGAAAAAATCGACGATCTCGAGGAGCGTTTTATATCAATTTAATGTCAAACACGATCGATATCGCCGGGTATTATTATATTTTAATCCGATTAGCGTGTACGTCAGTCGTCCCCGCACACACATACACGATACACTTACTACTACACACGTGCTATATAATATACACGTTTTGTTTTACATTATTATACACTTGTATACACACTCTGTACGCGTGACGTCTACCCATAATGATAATAATAATATAACGTGTGCGCGTTATATTTTATACTTTTTGTCGGGAAATAATGCGTTTAATTGAAATACTCGGGATTATCGTAAATCCGCATAAATGTTTTTTTTTTTTTTTTCATCCCTACCCTTCGGCTCCGACCGTATAATATAATATTATAAATTATGTACGTACCTAGGTACGCGTGCATAACCCCCACCCCCTCCCTGTACACGTATTTATGATAGTATAAAACGACGAGCGCAGAAATTTCGATTCGGTTAAACCGCGATATTAATAAAATATATAATAATAATAATAATAATACGTATGTGCATAAATTATAGCAAAACGAATACCGCAATGTTATTATTATTATGATCGTATTAATAAACGCGATTAAAAACGATATTAATTAATCGTATACACCGTACAAGGAGAAGCATGAATATTATTATCGCTTCATGTTCTGGATGTAAATAAACAGTTTTTTTGGGTCGGTCATTTTGGGGAAGAAAAGACAGGCCCTGTTGGCCTACTACTAGAGTCTA
Organism: Stegophylla sp. TES_Ste_2020; assembly: GCA_025469315.1. Lineage (NCBI taxonomy): Eukaryota > Metazoa > Arthropoda > Insecta > Hemiptera > Aphididae > Stegophylla > Stegophylla sp. TES_Ste_2020. The sequence continues at coordinate 7,081 of JAIPRM010008874.1, forward strand.
AGAATGAATCGCGTCGTCAATTATTTATCAATATATAATAATGAGCTAAAATCGAAAACATTACCAACTGTTACTTTCGCGAAATTTTCGAGTACTCTTCCGGGTTGAGATATTTTTAATTAAATCGTAGTTGTAAAACGCAACTTTTCTCATAGAATCGTACTGGGGTACACACAACTCTAATAATTTTAGAAATCACGCGATCCGTTGGTCACTATACATAATCACACAGATCCAACTATCGACTAACTAACCTCATTTAAGCTATTTGAAATTTTTCCACCCTTCTAGTGCACGTTTTCTTTACTTCTGAGTGAGTTTATTTCAAAAAAGTTATTTATGAATCATGACAGTTATTTTAAATTTAATGTAATTCAAGTTACTTCTGAAAAATCTAATCTATCTAATCTATATTACTATATGGTTGTGTGTCCGAACGATTTTCCTATTGATTAAAAAAAAAAAAAAAAGACATTAAAAGCATTATTTTGTTTTTCATTATTTTTTATGAACAAGATTTTAGTTACGAATGATTATATTATTATCTACTGAATCATCATATTATAGTAATTTACTCGAAGATTCACAGATAAATTTTTTTTTTTTTTTTGTATTTGCATATTTTGACTATTTCGGCCACTTTTTGTAACACTTATCGGTTTTGACCAATACCAAATGAAAAATTAAATATTTTACCTTTTTTTTTAAGAGTCAATGCGATTAGTGATCTATGGAAAAATCGAAAACAAAAACACAAATATATAACTATGTGCTTTTAATGATTGCCTGTTGTAATTTCAAAAAAACTGTACTCAAAAGCTCAAGCACCCAATAAATTTAAAATGATGCCCCCGATATTTTATAGCAAGTACTATATAAATTAAACGTGTTAATTTCGATTAATAACAGAATATTATAATTAAAATTTCGATAAGCATCTTGCGTACAATATTTATTGATCATACCTATTAATATCATTCCGGTAAATGATAAATGACAAATCGTTATTTATTTCCCAATTTTTCATCCCTAACAACAGCACTTATACATAGAAGTACAGCTAAGAACGTATAATATATTGTGATTGAGATTTACCTTGATCGGCGAGTTGTCGGATCTTTCATCACCATCACTTCGGTTATTTCGCCGAATTTGCTGAAATATTCTCTCAGTGACTCTGTAAAAAAAAAAATAAAAAAAACCACTTGTTAGAAATATTTTAATAATAATAATTGGCTACGCATAAAGAGACAGGTGAAAGATTTCGAGAAAGATCTAAAGGTGACTTATTTTTCTATATCTGTTGAATCCACACACAAGTAATCATTATTCATTTTTTCCACTTCCGGTTTAATCACCGCATTGGAGTTATTAGGGATGGTCGGGTATGAAATTCGGGAAACCGAGACATTCGAAAGTAGAGTCTACCGTGAAAGTTTTTGTAGTGTTTTCCTATTGCTAATTGGTCGTTATTTTTTGTTTTTACGAAAGGAGTTCGTTTTGTTATTGGAATCGAGGAGCTAATGCAATGGCACAGTTAGTATTCACGTACGTTTATATCATAAAATAACCCTCTAAAATTTCTATTGGCCTCGTGGTTTACTCTTTTAAACGTCTTCTATTCGCCTAGTGACTTCTTTGGAAGTAAAAAAATTCTTTTCGACGAATTCGGGGAGACTGGAACCCAAAACCACCCCCTTAGGGTACACGAACCTGGAATATACTAAGCCCATATATTTATATATATGTTTATATGACATAAATCAGATGTATATCGTTGGACGAGGTTTTTTGCTTCGCTCCGGAATTTCGGTTACAGTGATAGAACGATGCGTTTTTATTTTTTTTCGCTGAAAACATTTTACGCGATAGAGAGAGAGAGAGAGGGAGAGAGAGAAGATAAAAACGTTGGGAAAGTTTTCGCGTAAACCCATCAATCGATCGTCAATTGGACACAGGTTGAACTTTGGGCGTACATCAACTTTGAAAAATTTCCAACAGTGAAAAGCGACGTGTGTGTAAATAATATGTGAACGAACACGTTCTTTACGGTTTTCTCTCTCTCTCTTCGACCGTGATTTTCGGGGTGAGCTGTCGTATAGGTTTGCCGAATTAGAGATTTTTTTCATTTTTTTTTTTGAATACGATGATTTATCATCGACCGCAAATGCGTTTACACGGCAATTTATCAAAAAATACACCTTGTGTCATCGAAGAGAGAGAGAGAGAGATGTGAGTCAAATCGAGGGGCGTACTCAACCCATTTTCCAATGGTAGGAAGAGACGATATTTTAACTTAATTGGCGCACTTATGAAAATGCATTAAAAGTATGATATATTATAATATCTATGAACTGAATTATTAAGATTTAACTGCAAAGAACCCGTTTTTTTTTTAATCGCTCGTACATTGAATAAATAAATTAAATTCAAAACGAGTATATTATAATATAAAATTTCGATGTTTTAAAATAAAAAAATTCTTTCAGTTAAATTTTCTCCGAGTGCAACTGTCTTGCGCTCAATATTGTTTAACGATTAATAATTTTTCTCGATTATCTGGAGCTCAGCAATCATAGATTCGAAAACTCCTATAAATGTATACACATAAAAAGAGTTCTTTTTTCGAAATTATTTTAAAACTACCAAATATTCAGTAACAATAGTCAACATTTGCGATTTATATTTGAATCGGTTTTAGAACTAATATAAACCTATTATCAAAAATAATAATATTATACCAAAGGCTCCCCCCTCCCACCCGTACAAACGATTACCCAATAAAAATAAAAAGGGAATCGCGTTACGTCACGTGGCGGTTTCTGCTGTCAAGCTCGCGATATACTCATACTGTTAAATGGATGATAATGATGTGTTGTTCGAGATATTTTTTGCGTAGGCATAACGACCGTGCATCGGACACGATAAATTATAGCATATCAGCCGGCGGCAACGGCGGCGTGGTGTGGGTAATCGCGGTAACGTATTAAATAGCGGTTAAGTCACGCGAACGTGTCATCGGTCGGGTTAGATTAACGGACGGGGTTAAGATATGGAGCAACCCTATGGTGTAATATGTATGTAGGCGAGACGACGATATGCCTGGTCGTAAACCTTTCCGGCAGGTGTTCGCGATCTAACTTTTTACCTAAAACTAACCAAGTTTACCAAGCTTGACTCACCTACGCATATGTTAATTTACATAAAATAAGTGAAACGAAAAATCGGGGGGGGGGGGGGTTCGCGGACACCACTTCCTCCGCCACCACAACGTACAATAATTTTAGCCGGACGAGGATTTGGAGATCAAGGACGTATTTTCAGATTTCTCGTATATACTGTTCTTTATTTATCTCTGTTTTAGTTTACTTTACTTTACTTTTTTTTTATCTCATTAATAGAGAAAAAAAGTGTTAGGAAAAAATGTCCAACATTTTTTTCATTTTTTCAAAATTTTCTCGCACCAAAATAATTCTCATATTATTGTCTATCTATGTTTAAATTTTCATAAAGTTTGAATTAAAAAAAAAAAAGATGGTTTTTTTTGTCTAATTTTGGGTAGTTTTTCCGAAAATTTTGAGAAAACAATTGAGAATTTCGCAGAATTACCTCTTTAAATGACCATCCAGAGACAAATTTGGCTTTGAAAATTTGCCGGTGAAGACTTTTGGACAAGTATTTCGATACGAAAAAGTGTTAACAGAACAAAAAATTTAAAAAAATATATAAATAAATAAACATCATTGTAAAAACACGTCTAGCTTCTTCACTTCGCTCAGAATTTAAAATCGAAGCCTAACGTATGGAATGAAATAAAATAAAGACACTGGGAAGGGGGGGGGGCTTTAACCCCATAACCCGTTTCTGATCACGCCACTGTTTGTACACTCTACGGAACAACGTTGAAGAGTGCACGTGGCGTTTATGTAACCCCTTTTTATCGCTCCCTACTTCTTATATATATATATATATCGTAATAATATTCTTACTATATTTTTTTTTTTTTTTTTACTGGAGAAATTCGTCCACGAAAAAGAGGAATCTCTCGCTAGAAATGTATTTTCCGCACACGGCAAAAACGTATAAATACTTTATATTCCCCACAGACACGTGGTTTACTGGGGAAAATATCTCCGTGCCGAGGAACTAACCCCTCCGTCACTCCCTCTTACCACTCTCGCCGCTCTATCACAGTGCACACGTCAACCTGTCCAGAGCGCTCGGGCGCCGTAAAGCTTTAGGTATGTTCCATTGACGAGATGAATATCAAAACGGTCTTTTCTCTCTGCGCCGCACTCTCTCGCAGTCTGGCGCGAGCACGTTTTCCTTGATTTTTACCGTCGGTGAAAATAAAATTCATATAAAATGTATTCAGAAAAAAAAAAAAAAAAAAAAAAGTCCTCTTTTACGTGTCAGACGTGCGAATATACGCGTACCACACGCAATAAAACATGATAATATTATACACGAGATATAGTTTTTGGTTTTTGTTTTTCAATGTTTATGAAATTTTGTTTGTTTGAAGTCATTACTCAATAATAATCAGTACCAGACAATAACTATATAGTTTTATTTATGTCTCATAAAATATTTTTTATAGTCGTGTTCGTGAGATATTTTGAAAAAAAAAGAAAAAGTCGTTTGCAAGAAACATAATCATAGGAATAGAGCTGGTCTCTGGATATAACAGTGAGTTCCGCTTAATGTGATTACTTGTTCGTTTGAATAATGAAAGAAAAAAAAAACCCCGATCCAAATCTTATGTTGGTGACGTTAAATTGACTTTTTATTGGAATGTACCGAAAAACCGTATCACTTTCGTGAATGTTCTTATCGATTCAAAGACTTTTCAAATCGATTAATTTGCAAGATTAATTTATTGTGAAGAACACAGAAATTTTTAAAATTTGATTTTGATTAATCGAAATTTACCTACTTTTGGAACATTATTTGCAGATAAAGAAATAATCGATTCGCAAACAACATTCAAGGAGAAAAGGGAGTCACTCGAAAATAAACAATAAATTATCTTAGCGAAATTAAAAGGAGTTGATTAAAAACATGAAAGCAACGATCAAGTCAATAAATCATGTTATTATTATTTAATTTTGTATTAAATACTACATAATTAAAAAACAATTTCGTATTCAATCTAAAATCGATAGTTATTTTCTTCGTTTTAAATACATTTGTGTTCATTATTTGTATTTTTTTTTCGTATTGTTTTAATTAAGTGCACATTAAATTAATTAAATTATTAATAAATCATTTTGATATCGAGTTCGCGAATAATTAAATGATTTTACAATGAAAAAACTGTTTTTCGAAATCGTGTGTTAAACAGAATCGAAATTAAACAGAATTCCAATGTAATCATATTAAGCAGAACTCAAAGGATATGACGGGGTAGTGATGTATGTGAGTAACTAATATTTACCTACCAAATCATTAGTAGCTCATGAGTAAATTGGTTATAACACAAAAATAATTGATTGAATAATGACTAACGATTAATTAATTAGTCGGCAGTACTTATATACTAATAGTCGACAGTTCTATTATTCCGGCAATGTCCAACACAAATGAGAAAGAATCTGGGCGAGTTTGCGGTAAAAGACAATTACGAACATTTTTCTGTGGCTGAAATTATTTTTAATTAACGAGAAAAACACGCGTATCAGTATTTGATTTCGTATAATGCGTTTTTGTGTAATTTAATAATAACGTCTAAAGCCGTAAACGGTATTAGTGGGAGTTCTGATTCTATGGAAACGACGCGCTGTTATTTTCCGTCCATACCGTTTTCCAAAATGTCGCACTCGCGCGTACGCTCTCCGTGTCGAGGGTGAAATTCATTTTCAATATTTACATAATATTATGACATACTCGAGGAAATGAAAAAGCACACGGAAACGACAACCGCTTACGTCACGGGTAGAGTTTTTCCCGTGACGACCTACATGTTCAGATTTTGCATACGTTTTGCCGCGACGCCGCCCAAAAATGGATTTCATTTTATTTTATTTATATTTACCGATTTCTACGTACGGGATACAATTACGATTCAACTGTGTGTGTACACGTGCACCAAATGAGGCGCGTTTGGATTCTAGATAAAAACGACTTTTGGAAATAAAATCAAAATCAATTTTGAAATCAAATTAAAAATAATAATAAAATCAAAGATTTGGAATACATCAACACGATGTTTTTATTTTATTAAAAAAAAAAATACATCTTTAACAATATTTTGATTTTGGTTTTAAAGTGCAAATCAACTGACGGTTGATTTTATAATCAAACTTTATTTTTTCCTACTCAGTTTTAACAGGTGATGTCTCTGTTCCAATTATAGCTCAAACGACCACTGAATCATAGAAAGATAACCGTTTTGATTTGTAACTATCCACTGAGAAAAGGGGAACTTAAGAAATTATTTTTATAATAATAAGAATTATTTTTGTTTCTTGGTCATAAAATTTTTAATTAATACTACGACGAATTCAATTCCTAAAATGGCCTCTTTAAAGTACCATTTAGAGACAAATTTGGCTTTTAAAATTTGCTAGTCGAAACTTTTGGACAGGTGTTTCGATATGAAAAAGTGTTAACAGAACAAAAATAAATAAATAAACATCATTGTAAAAACACTAGCTGTTTCACTTCGATCAGAATCTAAAAATTAATTCGATTGGTTACATAGTATTGAGTATAAATATACAAGGCAATAAAATTACATTAGAAAATAGATAAAACAGCAATAAAAGTTTGGAAAAAAAATTGGTTTCTGAATATTAAGTTAAAAAAGTGGTGACAGTCACTTGAAGCGGTTAAAAAACTTAAATATATGGTGAGGAAACAGGAAAACAAATATTATTATTACAAGTTTTATAATAACGTATAGAATTTATATTGTTCTTTTTTTAATGCGTATGAAAATAAAATTCTAATTTACTTTATTTACACGGGGTTAACAAGGGGTGAACTCGCATAAATAATCACCCTAAATATATTTGATTAACGATAATAATACAATATAACGCGTATTCACATGATAATTAAATAGGTCACACAGAATATTCGTGTAACTAGCTGTCCGTTGGTCATAAATTGTATTCCGTGCGGTATTAGCGAGTGTGGGTGGGTTAGGTCGTACGTTTGGTAGTATGTGCGTTATAGTCGACCGTCACGAAATTCTGTAATTGAATATTGTTTGCGAATTAACACTTGCAACCAGAAGCGCTAATATTACTATGCAACAATAATAGACGAATTTATATTGACTGTTGTAGTCGCTTCCCGAGCCTGGACCAAATGACGTCAAAATTTCGTGATATAATTTACGAGTATCATTTTATCCCATGCCATAGTATGTTCCCAACTAAAAACGGTAAATTATTAAGATCAGATCTGAAACGTAGAATGAGAAATTCGAAGACATTATATTGTTAAAAAAATATAGCGAATATGCATTTTGGAATGATCCATACTTGTATACAAAGAGATTCACCAAGAAAATGTACAACAAAATATATTGTTAAAAAAAGGTGGTGTACACTGTGGGACTATTTTTTATTTGTTTTTTGTGTTGATTGTGTATGAAATTGTTTGCTTTATCAAATGGTCACACTGTTATTCACGTATGCGGAGTCTTGTTTTACACCAGTAGTTTTGCAATCATGCGTTTGACACGAGACATACATTTCTTCCAATTTTATTGGTCCAAAATAATACGATCAATGCAGCAATAATGATAAGTTTAAAACGTTACGAATACATTTCAAAATAAAACGCGTACATTAGAAAATATGAGTCGATTTAAAAACAATTAATTTAGGAAGTTCTTCGCGTTTCTCTCGAAAAAATTACTCGTGCCATCGCCTCGTCAAGACCCGTCCAATTTAATATAATATATAGATCACAAGTCAGTGTATATGAAAAAGGACACGAATCATAGTTTTCTTTTATTTACGAAGCAGGAGGCAACAAGTAATTTATTTGTGATCAGTCATTGTTCTTAATGCTTATTAAAAAACTATTCGTACGAAAATCCACACCAATAAAATTCACTCCGAATACCGTACGGAGTGATCAATTTTTTTCTGAAAATCAGTTTGTATTGTCAACGCGTACCACTGAATTCCGCACTTCGCTCGGAATCCGAAAACCACCGTCAATCGCATGGTACCTCGGGTTTTAGATTCTGAACAAAGTGAAGAAGCTAGTGTTTTTACAATGATGTTTATTTATTTTTTTTTTTCTGTTAACACTTTTTCGTATAGAAATACTTGTCCAAAAGTTTCGATCAATAACTTTTTG
>JAIPRM010008875.1:0-15398 GCA_025469315.1 Stegophylla sp. TES_Ste_2020
TGCGATATCGTGTTATCGAGCGGATATTATAATTATTGTTAAAAATATATCAGCTGTCAAAAAGTTACTGTTTATCAGTTTATCATAATATTAAAAATAGTTAAAAATGTAGACTTCCATAGCAGACAAGGATCCAAGGGGGGTGAAGGTAGCGCGCGTCCACTCCAAATCCCCCAAAAATACTTTTGTTGACACTTTGTGCCCCCCCTGAGAAAAATGTCTGGTGGTGTTATATCCCACGTCCTCACCATAAGTAAATTTAAGTTTGGGTAGGTCAATTTTTTTTTTTTAGAGGGGGTTTAGCACCCCTCCCACCAGTAAACGCTAATGTGCTCAGCGTATACTCTAGAAAAGAATTACAAGTACACCACTGGGCACCTGGTTTGTGGAGCAAGATGAGATACTTGTTCCACTTTGAATTTAGACTCTCTGCAAAATCTCTTTTAACTTTTATTGTTGTTTAAACAAACATTTCATTGGCATTTTAATTAAGCATCCATTTGCAATTAGCAAAGAAAAAACAGTTTGTTCATAATTGTGTATGCTACCCCATCAACTAATATTAGGTTGGAGGTCGAAGGTTTGATTTGTAATTATTAAATAATATTGCACATTTTTTAAAATATGCACTATATTTTGAAACTGTTCAAATAATGAAACATATGATTAGTTTTTAACAAAGTATATCAACGGTATTTATTTATAATATTCTGTCACGTAAATTTTGCAATTTACAACCTATGCATATTTTGTATAATGTACTTTTTTATGTATAATTTTATTTTGACCCCTCCTGAAAAATTTTCTGCAGACTTCCATGGATATCGATATAACTGAATATACCTACAATACCTACAATATTTTTAGGATAGGTAAATTTGTAATGATATATATATATATATATATATATATATGATGTTCATTGTATAATTTTAAAAAAGTAAGAAGGTTTAATTATAGCATATCATATATTGCTAAAATATATTTTTAACAATTGTTAAAAAATTAGCTATTATAAGCTCATCCAACTTATGAAGCTTATGATTATATATAAGGTGAGAAACGGAATCGAAATCTTTTTTGTAGTATTTTACACCTTTGACAATTTCCACATCGGTCATTTTTGATTGGAATAAGCTCCGGTTGAACCTCCTTTTGGAACTTCGGTTGCTCTGACTGTTCCGACTTCTCAGGCTGCTCAAACTGTACAGCCGGCTGTTCAAAAATAATTATAAATAAATAAACAAAATACATTATTATTATTATCACCCATCATTTTTTCTACTTTTATAAAACATTAAATAATAAATTATACTAGATTCAACCAATGGCGTAAACTAGGGCTCGTTTGAAGACGCACTTGCTACCACCAAAATTCTATAATTTATTATTATAGTTCGAATTTAAATGTTTTTTTTTTTTTTTATAGGATCGGATCGCCAGTGAATTGGTCGTGGACACAATTTATCGCGGGTGCAACTGGTCGCCAAAATAAAAACTTATTTATTTATAATCAATTTATTGTATTTTATACTAAAAAAAAAAATTAATAATTATTTGAATATGAAATATTAATATTATTATGACTATTTAAAAAAATGCATACAAATATGAATTTGTCATATAAAATGATAATTTAAGTATAATAATATATTACCCTATTTCACTAGTTTCTATATAGCGTTCACAGTCATACAGTTCATCAATTATCTATCTATACCGTATTAGATCTTCTAAAATCTAAAATCAATCAATTTAAATCTAATCTATATTATATGTATGCTCGCCAACGCCTCCGTTTCGCTCCACAAATCAAAAATATCCCTCGGATTCCTGTACAACGTGGGGACATTTCGGCTTGATAATTGGCAATTGCATATACTCTTATAATGTAGTAATATATTATATTAATACATATTATTTATAATATATTATTATTGCAAATAATGAAATACAGCAACGTTGTATTTAAAATCTTGCGAAATCCTTAAAACATTATTATAAATAAATAAGTTTTTATTTTGGCGATCAATTTTACCTACGATCAATTGTTCGCGATCAATTCACCGGATACCTTACCTTTTTATCATCATGTGACTTACGTGATTTCCTTCTTCTATTTTCAAAGCTTCAACCTTTAATGCCAATTTTTCATCGTCCATTTTTCTAGTTTGGTTATTCCATTCAATCATATTCTTAAATAAAACATATAGAAAAAAAATATATATATTAATTTGAGATTTGAGTACACCTATTATAGTGACTAATATATACAACACAAATACACAATATTAAATAATAATGTGTAACAGTATAGGTGCCAGTGTCGAATTTACAGGAGGAACTTAGGGGATCAACCCTTTTGAGTATATATTGTCTTTTTTTTATATCATTTGTGAATCAGTTTACTATAGCAGCTCTTTTTTTTTTTTAGATGTGCAGAGAATTAAAAAAAAAAATCTTTTATAATGTGTGGAATGAATTAACTACTGATTAGTAGATAAATGAATTTTAATAATAAATTACTAATTACATTAAACATTACACAGTTAATATCAAAATCAAGTGTACCTATATAATATATAAATATAAATTACAAATTGCATTTGGAAATCATTAGAATTATAGTAGGTAGTCGAATTATACCGTGATTCAACCTTAGTTTACTAGCTCTTTTCTCATTTTAATGAGACGATTTATTTAGTGAAAATCAATTTAAAAAAATCCTGACTTAAGATTTTTGAGATTTTTTTTAGTGCTGAACACCTAAACCATATTACTCTTAACATAGAAATCTATTTTTTAAGTTCTTTACTTAGGTAGTCCAAAAGAAGTTAAATTTTTTTTAAATAATTCCTATTTATCTTACCTTTTTTATTCAATTTTTTCGTAGTTTTTCCTTACGCTTAGAAAAACTTAGAAAATTAGAGCAAAATAACCTCTGTTCTATTGAGTACCTAGCTTACTTGTGGACCATTATTACTACACGAAAAAGTGCTTATACATTAAAAAAAAAAAAAAAACACTGTGTTGTAAAATCAATGCATTCTTCGTTTTACTCAAAATTTAAATAACATAGGGGAATTTATCTCCTCTCCCTTAATTACACTCTGGTCAGACCGTTTTGGCGTACTATAAGTGACAAAATTATAATATAACAATAATATTATCGTTGATAAAAATATAATATACTCTATATGTAGTTTTAAAATAAAAAAAATAGTTTGAATAAAATTGCATAATATAATTGAAAATTACCTAAATAAATAATTAAATTAAAATTTAAATAATAATTTTTCGTACAACTTTATACAATTTCATAAGTAAAATGTAGAAAAATGAGTGTTCATCCAGTATTTTGTAATTTATTCACTATTACCAAACAAATAATACGAAAAATGTATACGAATACTTTTGAACCTAAAACCTGAATTGAAACCAGTTTCGGTACCTTATCATTTTGAATTAACTTTTTAAAATAATTTTCGTAGTGTAAATTTGTTTGGTTGCTCGAAATTTTCAGACCTAAAATAAAAATGTTAATTTATGACCAAAGTGATGTTAACTTTTCTGTCACAGTAAAAATTGTGACAAACTCTAAAAACTGCACTTTATTTGATAAATTTATGAAACTATTGATCACACTTCTCTACCTACCAATGTGATTCTAGTAAAATCCTAATTAACAAAATTTGATTTCAGAGATTCGCGCAATGTAATTTTTTATTAAATGTTACAAATTTTTTAATTTACTATCATGAATTGAATTTAAATGTTCTTTTCATGTGACTTACCTCATTTTCTCCTTCTATTTTCGTAATTTTCACCTCTAATACAACTTTTGTATCGTCCATTTTTCTTTACTTTTCTTCAATTCAATCCTAGCTTTATACAAAACAAAAAAAAAAAACAGATATTTAGGTACTTTAAGATATGATTACATTTAATATATATGAGTATAAAAATAGAACAAAATATGAAATACTATATCACTGTAGAGTTATACCAGTGTTGAATTTACGAGAGGAATTTAAGGAATAGATCAACGATCAACCCCCTTAAGTAGACATTATCTTATTAGATTCTGAACGAAATAAAGAAGCTTATGTTTTTACAATGTTTATTTTTTTTTCTTTTTCTGTGAATACTTTTTCGTAAAGAAATACTTGTCCAAAAATTTTGATCAGTAACTTTATAGATCTAAAATCACACCCAGATGGTACTTTTGAAAGATGAATTTTCAAATTTCTCAATACTATTTTCCAAAACGCAGAATATCTGACAAAAAATTGACAAAAAAAAGGCAAAATATACTGTCATCGGAATTTTTGTAAAAACGAAAATTGCTTTTTAATATAACTTTAAAAATATTGTAGTTAGAAATTTAAAACTTTCACCAACTATTAAAAAAGATCACAAAAATACTTCATGAAAATTTCAAAAATATTTGATCAATTTTGAGTTAAGTACTGCATTTTGAAAATTTCGGAAATTTCTCAATTTTTGTTGGTATTTATGACATAAAATTTTTGATTTTTGATATTAAGACTTGAAAATTTAATATAATCTCACTGATATATATATATATATATTATAAATATATATATATATATATATGTATAATGGACATGAAAAAATCGCGAAAATCGTCAATTAACTTTTTTCTCTATAACCGTATGAAGTTGGAATTTCGACGAAATTCGTTAGTTTTACCTAAAATTACACACTTTAACGTACATAAAAGAAAATTAGTCCCACCAAAATTTTTGACACTTGGTGCCTTGATAGAGAATTTCATTGCAAATATTTTGCTGCAATAAAATTTTGAGCGTACAAAGAATTAACATTTTACAAGAGTTAGATTGAAATAAAATTGAAGAAAGTACGTACATATTTTATCGTGAATTTATATTTCTAGTAACGAGCACATTAAAAAGAGTGACCCGTCATATCCGGCGACAAATGATCCGCGACATTTGGTCCGGTGAAAAAATATTCTGTATCAAAAATATCCGATAATTTTTCATTTTTATATTTTCATTATTATAAGAATAGTACAGAGTACTCTATGGTCTACATTACTCTATGGTACAGACAGACAAAATATCGATTAATCTTATCTGTACTTCGTTCTGTAATCTGAAATCTGTATACGTCTAATCAATAATAGTCCTCAAATTTTGTACAGTTTACTGGGATTTTTCTTTTAGTGTTTATTGTGGCTGTCCAATACAAATTTGTTTGCGTGTGATTTTTATAAGTTTGAATTATGCTACTAAAACTTATTAAAAGCCAAAAAGGCAAAAACATGTTGGTGTATATCGGTTTCTTGTACACGAAGTGTATGAAAATAAAATTGTATGGCGTTGCTCTGATTATAAAAAATTTGCATGCAAAAGCCGATGTCACACTTCTTCAGAAGATGAATCAGGTAATTAAAATGAAAAAGCGGACATACTTCGCACGATGGGTGTACTTCGCACGATGGGTGTAATTCGCACGATGGGTGTACTTCGCACGACGGGTGTACTTCGCACGACGGGTGTACTTCGCATGACGGGCATATTAAATTTTAAAGAAACGATATATCATTTCTTCAGTAAAACGATTCTGAACGAAGGAAGTTAATAATATAAGAAAAAAAAATGCGAAAATTCGGAGTGCCGGGCTGGAATCGAGCCTGGTGCTGTCGCGCACTAGGCCGCAACACATAACTTGACTATGTAGGGTGAATTAGTAGGTATGTAGTATAATAACCGAAAATATTGAATTTTCAAAATAAAATAAAATAGTTAGAAAACTATTGTTGCACGTGGATATTATTTCACACCATCATCGTGAAAGTTTCCATTATTTTTGAAACTGTGTAAAAGAAATAAAATCAAAACAAAAATTTCGGTTACGATATTTTTTACCGTTTTTTTTTTTTTTTTTTGTCAATTTTCGGGTAGTTTAGGAATGCGTTTCAAAAAAGTATTAAGAATTTTGAAAAATGATCTCTTAAAAATACTATATAGACAACATTTCCGATCTATAGAGTTACTGATCGAAACTTTTGGACCAGTGCCTCTACCCGAAATCGTACTTCCATACATACGAAAAAAAACGCACAGATTTGTAAAACCAATATATTCTTGGCTTTGCTCAGAATCTAAAATTTTATGAAAAAAAAAATTTAGAAAAAATATCTCATTTTTTTTTTTTTTCTGATCAGATTTTCAAAATTTTCTTGAGCGAAAATATTTCTCATATTATTGTGTATTTATATTTAAATTTTCATAGTTTAGATTAAACAAAGTAAAGTAAAGTTAAGTGGAGTAAAGTAAAATAAAGTGAAGTAAAGATATAAGTAATGTAAAGTATAGACAAAAAAGCCGGTCATACTTCGCACCATTGGTATTCTTCACGCCTTAGCTTAGATATTCTTGGTAAGTATGTTGAATTCCAAAGAATAACGATAAATTATTTCTACAATAATACGATTCTGTATGAAGAACAATAATAATCGTCAATAATAACATATAAGTTTTAAAAATATTAGTTTTTTAAAACAATAATAATATTAATTTGAAGTTACCACTGAAAGATTAAAATGTATTTAATAAAAATCTAGTTTGTCATATTTTACCGTTTTTACTCAATTTTCGGTATGTAATTTTTCTCTGTTTTTGGAAAACTGTTGAGAATTTTTCGAAAATATACTTCGCTTTAAAGTAAAATGTGAAAATTTTAAACTCCAAGTGGAGCGAAGAAGCTTGTGAATTTACAATGATGTTTATATTTTTTTCCGGTCTGTAAACATTTTTGCTTATAGAAATATAAGCCACTGTATTATTCAATCATCGACTCTAGACGATACTTTATGCTTAGCATTTCTCAAAATACGCATTATTTCAAAGGGTGTACACTTGTCGCCTTTGTTAGTAGCTCTCCTCCTTCCAATTCCTCATGCCCAATCAGTCACGTCAAACCTGTCATACCAAAATCTTCACGCCAACCCCCTACCCAAGACCCTAACACTCTTCCCTTTAACCCCC
This sequence comes from Stegophylla sp. TES_Ste_2020, assembly GCA_025469315.1. NCBI lineage: Eukaryota > Metazoa > Arthropoda > Insecta > Hemiptera > Aphididae > Stegophylla > Stegophylla sp. TES_Ste_2020. Next base: position 7,038 of record JAIPRM010008875.1, read on the forward strand.
CTTCCACCAATCCCACACGCCAAAACCGACATGCCAAATCCGTAACAGCAAATCCCTCACTTAGATCTCTTAACCCCCCTACTCCAACCCGACCACTACCTCCTGCCCTTTACACCCCTCTTGACCACTACCCACCAGACATCTTAGCTATCCTGTAACAATGGAAACCGTAGTAACCATGAAACCGTAGTAATCATGATAATCATAGTAATCATGGCAAACATGGTACACCCAGGATTTTTTTTTGGGAAGGGCTTTTAAAAAATTTTTCAATTAGATAAAATGATATTCCCTTTTATTATTGCAGTCACTTATCATGCTATAGTATGCCATTAATCAAAATAACTCGACAATAGGTAGTATTCATAAAAATGTTGCAATAATACCTAATCTGTAATTACAATTTGTCAATATACAGTAGTTATAGTTTTGCACCTATTATAAAATTAATTGATATTATTAATAATAAATGATTCGAAAAAAAAAGATTTATAAATATCAAAATTATGGTGGGTTAAACTTAATTCAAAGAATGATTATCATTACAGTCTACAGCTTTCAATTAAACTCGCAACACACATAATTTATTTTACATTTAATATTTTTAATAGAAATAGGTAAATTATAATTCAGTTATAAATATACCTAAAATTAATAATTAGTCATTCATAATATTAATCTTTTTATTAATAATTTAATTTCAATTAATCCTCTACAGTCTACACGTACACTATTCACTATAAAGAACATCAGTTTAATTCTAATCAGTCTAATCAGTTTACCACATGTCAACGCTGTTCTTCAATTTTAATATTTAATTACTTGCTTAGAATTATTGTTCTAACAGAATTAAGAAAACATTTTAATTTTTCAATTTGAAAATTAAAAGTCGGTTATAAAATTATAATTATAACCGGTTATATACTGAGATGAATACACGTTGAAAACATTTTTAGGTGGGGATTTTTAGCCCGGTAGCCACCCCCTTGGGGAGCACCCTTGACAATGAATATTATGGTAACCGTAACAACCATAGTAACTATGGTAATGTAGTAATTATTGTTACGTGGTTATTGTATAATAATCACTAAACCTCAGCTCAGAATCATTTTATTGAAGAAATGATTTATCATTTCTTTAAAATTTAATACACACACCAAGGATATCCCCTCGAAAAGTGAAGTATATCCATGATGCAAAGTCTTTCCGGCCTTTTTGATTTATAAAGATGCTGATCGAAACGTTTGAATCATTTTTAATATCAAAATGAAATAATAATTGTTGTTATCAAACAAGAAAAAATATTAATAGATAAAAAGTAATATTAGGTCAGAGGTATTCAAACTGTGCGTCGCGGCTCCTCGGGGCGTCGCGTGAGTTGGTAAAGTGAGCCGTGGCAAAAATCAGAAAATAAAATAAAATTAATAATGTAGCGTTAATGAAACACGCACGACCAGTTGAATGTGTATCAATATGTTTAGGTATAAATATAAATATAGTTTATAATCATTTGAGCGATAATGAAATAGGTACACGGACCATTTTTTAAACTTTAAAGTTTTATTTCTTGAGTTATTATTATTATTATCAACCGTATTATATCCGTCAAATAGGTATCATAGTTAAATTATCAGTTTGTATATTTCCCAGTATTAGTCACGAGTTGTGTTCGTCGACTTAACAGTCATTGTATACAAAAGTGATCATTTTATTGTGTGAGTTTGGTTTGAGTGTTTATTTTTCATTGAATAAATATTAAGATTGATAAATTTTTAAACAGACCTAAACGTAATAAAATAGCTCAAATACTGAAAGAAAATTAAAGCACCGTAAATATGATGCAAGTTACATGGATTATGGTTTTACGTATACAGTAGTGGGAAATGACTGCTTTCCTGTGCTCCATACATTTTTAAGTGAAAATGATGTGAACTTGAATGATATCGTTAAAAATTAGTTTATTGACCACCTATTGAACCTCAAAAATCACTGAACGCTATTTCCCAGAAAATACTCAACAAAAAAAATGGATCAAAGGTCCCTTTAATGCTGATATTCCAACGAATTTGCTATCTATTGAACAAGAACAGTGGATCGATATAACTTCCACAATGTCGTATCATATTCGCTTACCCAATTTTGGACACATGTGAAACTACAATACCCAGAGTTCGCTAACAAAACTTTGAAAAATGTAATACATTTTCCTATTTCATATCTATGCGAGACCAGATTTTCTGCATTGACTGTAATTATAACAAAATATCGATCAAGAGTAAACGTTGAAAAGGAAATGAGAATAGCAATTTCTAGACTAGAACCAATATATGAACATATTATGAAACATAAACAAGCTCATCTGTCTTATTAAATATTAATTTATTATTTTATGAATTTGTACCTATTTATTAAGCAAAAATATTTAACTTCATTATTTCAATACTACCTATCTAAATTGATTTAAACAGTCGAATGACAAAAATTAAAAAATAAAAAATAAAAAATAAAATATGAATATACTACACTGATTAACAATCATAAATCATAATATAACCATTGTTTTCCAGTTATTACTAATTTGGGAGCCGTCAAAATATTATTTAGACAAAAAGGAACCGTGGAATAAAAAAGTTTGAATACCTCTGTATTAGGTAATCTAAAATTACTAGCTTCTTCGCTCTACTCAGAATTTAAAATAATTTAGTATCCCACTTTCATAATAATTATGAATACATGATATCATGATTTATGATTATAATATATTATGAAATACTTTATAGGTACTTGTTTATTGATTGTAAACTCTACTAAAATATTAATAACATGAATGGATCATTAATCATTGATATTATAGCGCATTGTTTACTAGCGTTTTTCATATTCCGAGTGCGCTTTTCCGGTTAATTTGAGAGGTCGGTGATTCAGTGACTGTATCAGTGCGAAACAATGATAAAATCCATTAATTTGTTCCACGATTCGTTCGCAGCGCCAAAAAGATCATAAGTCGTGACATCATCGTCATCATCCGTAGTATATCAAATTACTAAAATATTTAATAATTTTAAAACATCAATAATAATTTTATATATTAGCATGGAAATACATTATAGACATACGCCACTGAGAAATCTCTGACGGATGTCACGACTCACGGTCTTTATAGTGCTGCGAAGGAATCGTAAAACAAACTCACGGATTTTAACATTTGTTCGCACTAGTACAATCACCGACCTCTCAATTAAATTAACTGCAAAAGTGTACTCAGGATATGATAAACACTAATAAATAATGCGCTATAATAACATCAAATCGTGATATTATCTATTTATTTTATGTTATTAATACTTTAGTATAGTTCACAATCATCAATAAACAAGTACCAAATATACCTATGAGAATAATATTGTTCATAGAATAGACTGCTATGAGCAATAGTTTAATTGTTATTGTCATTAATAAATACAAAATAAATATCCAACTCAGAAATGCTTAAGTCGTATAAATGTTTTTCTTTCTTAAAATTCGAATTATACAAATCGAAAAATACACGTCAAATCGAATTAATTTTTATCTTCTTTAAAATTCGAGTTTAGGCACCAGTGGCATACCCTGAATAAGATTTGCGCACGCCTATGCGTTGTATACCTCGTATACCTAGCACGTAATCCATGTGTTTAACTAATTCTTATCAACATTCTATATAGCAGCAAATCATGAAATTCGATCTACTAATTATAATGTTATAATGTTAATGACACAAAATTTATTCTGTTGAATATATCAAGCCATAATAGATATAAAAGGGCGTAAGCAACATTTCGAGAATTATTCAGAAACACAAAAAACGTTTTAAAAATGTAATATTTGATGAATTTTAGTCATTTTTGTTTTAATTTTAAAGTTTTGCATAATCTGGTCTGGAATAAGATCATATAAAATAATTTACCTTCATTAAAGTACTGAATTATGCATGATACTTACATGAAAAAAAGAGCTAAAAATTAAAGTACCTACGTCGCTTAATCTTTACACCAATGTCGCTTACAGGAACACATTCATAAACAATAATTTTTGCTCTACCTCTGTTGTTTACGCTTCTCAACTATGTCGCTTACATTGTTTAGGTACATTGTTAATAAATTTAACTTCTGGCGCTTATGCCAAAACTTATATAGTTATATAGCAAAATTTAGCCATTTCTAGAGATAGAGTCGCTTACAACTGTTTATTGTTGATAGAAAAAAATTTTCTGCATTTTTTGATATTAAAAGGTCATTGTTGCCAAAAGTGTCGCTTACGCACACTTAACCTATTAAGGCTCGATTTCGCGAACCATAAATTATAATGGATAATGAATTTATTTCAAAATATTACCTGCATTCGCTGTTGCACTTGACGTGTGTAGGTGGTCTTATTGATCAGATTCGAGAAACTTCTGAAGGCGAAAGAAATACGCACTACAGAATTGGAAAGTAAAATGAGATACGCAACTACGCACTTGTCGCGAAGACAACGGGCAAATCACGATGAGACACGAGTACAGGTGGTGAATGAGATAAGAGATGGGCAACTGAGATAAGATTTGTTGTGTACTCAGGGAAGTTGTAGAGTTCAGGATGGTATTTGGGTCGAGTTCGGCGACGGAACCGGTCCCGACAATATTGGCGTGAACGAAACTCGGTACAGCTGGCTGGAAGTCTCGTCCTAAACGTAGAAAACGAAATCGCTCGTTCACATTGTTTGATATGACCTATTTCCCACCATTTTTTCCAACCGGTTTCATATTCTCTTCTAATGCAACGTTGACGTGTTAAACATAAAAAATTCTGCACATTTTCCTCTGTATATTGTTTAGTCGAAACAAAGCAACTAATGCATATATTATATATCAGTAATTCTCAATCTTTTCAAGACGACAACCCAAATTTTCTCCCTAAAATCAATCGTGACCTTCGTGATTTTACATCTACTTAAAAAGAAAATGTAAATTTGCAACTGTAGCTAGCTTACCATTTGATATTAATATTTCATTAAAAACATATTATATTTATCACTTATCAGAATCTATAAGTAATTAAAAAACTTCTCGCGACCCACAGCTTGAGAAGTACTGTTATACCAATATATTAATTATACATAAATTGGTTTTTTAATTTTATGTTTTAAAAAATGCTGCGGACTAGTGATTATGCAGTAAATAGGCAAAGGTGAATCTAGGAATTTGATGAAAGAGAGGTGGCGGTTGATCTAAATTAGGTGTCAAAATAACAATTCAATAAAGTACTATATTATAATTAAGAATGAAGTCTATGCTTTTAGATATAATTAATAATGCTTAAAGTAACAATTCATTAGTGTATAATTAAGAATGCATTCCTTGCTTTTAGATAAAATTAATTATACTAAAAATAACAAGTCATTAAAATAATGGTTTAACTAAGAAAGCTGGTTTTGGTTTTAGACATAATTTAATTAAAAGTACTCAAAATAACAATTCATTAAAGAAGGTAGTATACGTGTATAATTAAAAAAGCAGTCTTTGCTTTTAGATATAATTAATAGTAGTCCAAATAATCATACAATAATTTAGTATACAACTAAGAATGAAGTTTTTACTTTTAGATATAATTAATAGTGCTAAAAATAACAATTCAATCAAGTAGCATAATATATCTATGAATGCTGTCTTTGCTTTTAGATAAAATTAATAGTAGTTATTTAAAATAACAAGTCATTAATATAGTGTATAACAAAGAATGTAGTCTTTGCTTTAAGATATAATTAATAGAACTTAAAATAACAAATCATTTAAGTAAAGTATAATTGAATGCAGTCATTATGTTTATTAGATAAAATAGTACACAAAATAACAATTTGTAGAAGTAGTGTATAACTAAGAATGCAGTTTTTATATTTTGATATAATAAATAATACCTACTCAAAATAAAAATAAAACATTAAAATAGTGTGTAAATAAGTTAATTATGCTCAAAATAACAAGTCATTAAAGTTACATAATATAACTGAGAAAGCAGTCTTTGCTTTTAGATATAATAGTACACAAAATAACAATTCAGTAAAGTAGTATATTTATATGGATGCAAATCTTTGCTTTTAGATATAAGTAATAGTGATCAAAATAAAAATTCACTATAGTAGTGTATCACTAAGAATGCATTTATTGCCTTTAGAAATATAACTTAAAGTTAAATAACATTGTTTTAAAAGTTAAACCATGGTATGCTTTACTATATGTATTAATTTAATTTTAAAAAATTTTTTTGCATTACAATTATCAATATTTTTATCATAAGATCAATATTTTTTTCAATAAATATTATCAATATTTGACCATTATTTTAATACTTATGTTGGTTGGTTGTTTTTTTGATTTATGTTAAAAAGAAATATATAAAATCAGAATTTTTTAAATTTTACCCAGTTCTAATTTAGCTAACTTTGGATTTAAAATATAAATTAAAAGATGAAAATTACTTGAAATAATTGATCAATTCGAAAATTATATTCTAAATATGGCTTTCTCTTAGAAAGAAATGAAGTTTTTTTGCACATGCACTAAAATCATAAGTTAAGAAAAATTTATATCAGAAATATATGATCAATTAGTCTAGTTTAATTTCCCAAAAACAGAATTTAAAAATATTTACATGGTAGTAAGTGGTAAATTGTACCCTATTTCTCTAGATTCAACTTGACTTCAGGACATTTAGTTTGCTTTAAATTACTATATACTTGTAACTGAAAAAATTTTATAACTATATAATAATTTATTGGTGTTTTGAATAACTCAATAATAGTATGGTCAAATAAAATGTGACTATATACAGTTTACTTACGTAATTATTTCACAAAAAAAAAAAAAACATACATTTGTAAAAAACAAAAATGTTTGAATGATTAGTTGCAATAATTATCAAAATTGTCTATAAGTATAATAGGTGTTTATCTAAAAGAAGTGCATAAGTATTTTGCGTTGTATTGTCATATTATTCTTAAAATTGTTTCATATCAAATGTATGCTGGCATTACAACATGTGCCATTTTCCAATAACCTAAAAACATTACTTCAAATTAGTAAAATTTTTGAATAATTTAGAATTTAATTTCTATAGGCAATACACCACTAGTCACACATTAAATAAAATGTATACAATTTCATTGGTATTCATTGGCACAACAAAAAAATTAGTCTAAATATTTATAGTCTTTATCAAACATCATTGTTTGTGGGCTTATCAATTTATTATTTAAGTTAATGATATTTGAAACAAAATATTAAGGATATTACATCTAACATTTTGTACCTATTACTTAAATTTCAACATAAATATACAGTGGAATCTCGATAAGTCAAAATTCAAGGGAAATGCAATTTTTTTAACTTATCAAGGTTTTCGAATTACCTACCAAGGTTTTAGAAAAAAAATTGACTAAAAGAGTTTTTAAATTTTTTTAATTAAAGTTTTTAAAATGAATGTAAGAATGTATTCAAGTTTTTAATGATTATGTACAACGAAAAAATGTGATTAAATAGTTTATTTAAATTAAAAAAAAAAAAATTATTACCAAAAAAATAAAATAAAAACCAAAGTCCAAAAACCAAATGAAAAATACTGTTGCGTGCCAAAATACATTTGTACTATAATAAACACAATAAACGAGATTAGATAAAATTATCAGAACACACAAGACGATTACACAAATGTTTATAAAAATAGTTTTTTTTCTGAGTGGTCGAGATTTTTGCAAGGAACGAAATTTTTTTTTAATTATCAAGATTCAAGGTTTTCGACTTATCAAGGTTCTACTGTACTTCAAACTTGATGTATTTACTATGTATACTATTTATACATAGATATAATTATTCGCGTTACTTTACTTTAATTTACTTATATTTGCTTTCCTCTGCCATACTTTTTTTTCTTCTTTAATTTAGTTATCATTACATTATTTTACTTTTTTATCCAATAAATAAAGAAAACTAAAAACAAACAATTTTGCTAAAAATGAAAAAGGTAGGTAATTCAAAATACCTATCTTTATTCCAAGAATGGCCAGAATTTTTCCTTCTGTATTACACTATTGTTGATAATGTATAAAATTACCAAGTTTGTAGTTCTATTAGTTTTGGAATTGTAGTGAAATGAAAAAAATCGATTTTTTGAAAATCTCGTTTACTGTTTATTTTACTTATTGTATTCAATTTTATCAGACAGTTTATCCTGTCTTTTCTTAAAAACGACCTGTTTCTTATATTATTGTCTATCTATATTTAAATTTTCATAAAGTTTGAATTAAAAAAAGATTTAGATAAGACTTAGATTAATAATTTTCATAAAT
>JAIPRM010008876.1:0-15398 GCA_025469315.1 Stegophylla sp. TES_Ste_2020
AATTTGACAAAAACGACTCGAAAACCATCATTTTTTGATCAGAATTTTATGAAAATTTAAACATAGATAGAAAATCCTATAAAAAAGATTTTGGCGCAAGAAAATTTTGAAAATATGAAAAAAAAATGTTGGACATTTTTCTAACCTTTTTTTTTTTTTTTTATATTATTAACTTCCCTCGTTCAGAATCGTTTTATCGAAGAAACGATTTATCGTTTCTCTAAAGTTTAATACGCCCGTCAAGAGAATACCACCCGTCGTGCGAAGTACGTCCGGCTTTTTTTTTTTTTTTTCTAGTACCTATAGGAAAATCTTAGGTCAAGAAGATATAAAACTATAGAAATAGCACTGTAACCAAAAAAAAAAAAAAAAAAACTAATAAATAAAAATGTTAGTCTACGTTGAATGGTTTTACGTTTTTAAATAATCTTATGAAAAATCTTTGAGATTGTCGATCACATTGCAACGTATGACATCCTTCAACATCAGAAACGATTTTTTTTTTTTTGTTTTTTAATTTATAACCGAATTTATAATTTACATATTTTGTTTTAGACCGCTTGCCGAAGAAATGAAATTCCTGTAAAATCTCCAATCATAATCCATTTGTATCGAACGTATCAGCACGTCATGCGATTTTATCGCTTTTCTCGTAGCACAACTACAGATGATCCGTCTTCGTGTGAATTAACGAGAGAACCGCGTGACTAATTATTATCCCACGTGTTTACCGACCTGTTTTCCATCATTTCGTTGCGTTTAAATAAACTGCTACGTGTAACCCGTTGCGTACACATCGCGGTTATCGTGACACGACAAACATTGTAGTCGCTCTGACGTTCAAAGCTCGTTCTGCCATCACCAAAAGCAAAACGCTTTCAGGTACAACTCAAACAATTACTTCCGGCGATACCGCGATTCATCAATATTATGTTTGGTTAAAGTTCGCGTCGTTACGTTCCGACTACAATCGCATCGATATCACACACACACACACCGAAAATTCGTCAAATCCGTTAACTCTTTTCGAGAAAATCAAATCTCACGTGGTGGATTTTCAAATCGCACACCGCAATACAAAATATATTATAATCGACATTCGTTCATTGCAGATGGTAAAATACGTTTAAATTTTCATACTAAAACACACTTTATACTCGCAGACAAATTTGTCTCTCAAGTAGGGGTGGCTTCGAACCACCCCGAATCACGAATTATTCTGTGTAAGCCAAGATGAATTTTTAATTTTGTATTGAACCCATTAAACATCATAATAATACATATTTCGGTTTAAAGGACATAATATGACGTCTCCGAAAAAATAAATTACTAATAAATACAATTTAGAAAAATAACATATACATAGGTACTTAATAATTTCTAAAATTTTGATAAACCGTTATGATTAGGTGTGCTTGTATAAATAAACAATGATTTATTACTTTTTTAAATTCGAAAATTCATTAGGACTACGTTATTTTACACTACTGCAGGTGTTTTTCAAATAAAACCTACGAACTTTTTGAATCTATAATATAAAGTATTACAGTAACCATAAATAAATATTCATGTTTTCAATGCTATTTCTATACACTTTTGGCATTTTAAACTACGCACTCGATATTTTGTATTAACACAAAGTGCGTCGTAGTGCACACGATTTTAGTTTCTGGTTCACTTTTCTAATAATATACATACATATATATTTTTATCGAAAAGAAATTTAAAGAAATTCGCGCGCATTTGAATGGCCGTCGATTCTACGTTCGCAAATACGATTTCGCCGTAATTGAACGATAAAAAGACTGTTACGACGGATTGAAGTTCGAGCTGTTTCCGGTACCAAATATTTTATGAGAGCATTCGGTATTTGATTTGGCCGTCGAAACGGTCTTTTCGTTTTCTTTTTTTTTGGGGGGGGGGGAATTCATCGCGCACACCGAACGGTAACGTTTAACTTTCGCTTGCAATCAACTCGTCAAATACGACACGGGAAAATCCAGAATTTATTTGTTACGGCAGTTTTATCATAGTAAATATTTGCACATTTTTTAATACGATCGTTTTTCCCGCCGTGGGAGATCCGAAATGATTTGCGAATTCGATATTATTTTTTTACAATCCTATGAGGACATTTTCGAGGGTAATCTTTTGAAAATCTAACATGTTTCGTCGCGAAAATAACGTGAAGATAATATAATATATTTTATTTAATGGTGTTTTGAAAACATATTATTTTGTGCTCATGTCTGGGAGAGATCTGAAGTCATTAGAAACGAACAAGTAAATGTCTAATTCGATTTGCCCGATTCGGACGTTTTCTCTTTGGAGGGTGCCGACGACGTCGAGGAAGAATAAGTGGTTCGTAAGGGTTATATTCTCCACTCCTCATTCAACCATCTTTCCGCGATAACATTGTAATTTAAAACACTATATTATTATATTTATGAACTGAAATTCAACACACAAAATAAAAGTGTGGCAAACACAAATAGAACTGGATGAGAACAAATCGTTGTGACTGTTTTACATACAGTAACATTTTCAAAGAGTTTCGAAAGACAAGAAAGGTGTTTGGTTTTCACTTAGGATCAGGGTGGGGCTACACTGAACTGAGAAGTAAATGGAATGTAGTACTGCAGTAATGTGGTGGTGGTGATGGTTAGAAAACTGCACGACGGATTGTAACAATAATTTAGTATTATTGTGAATTTTCTGCCCTAATTAACTGTAACAATACGAGACCAAATACCATTCAGTATACGAGTTCTATAAACACATCACGGTTTACATATTATTATTATGCTAGTGTATGATATTAAATTGGAAAACTAATGTTGAGAACTTCTACGAAAATTAATTTTTTAAAGTACATTGAAAAAGTAATTTCTAGTCTTTTCGGATACTTACAAGACATTTGGGCGAGTGTTCAAGGATGATTTTACCGCTCCTGGTATGTTTTTACCGGGAATATCTCACCCCCGGCTATTTTACTGTGACGCTATTTCGAAACGTGCTAAAATTAACCCCCCCCCCCGATTTCTACTCATCCCCGGTTTTAGGGACGATAAGTATTCTTAGCATCTTTTCAGGACGATTCGCGTCATTCTCGTTTGTTTTTGTACGAGTTTCATCGATAAAATCACGTTTTGTCCTTACAATGAAAACAAAAATAAAATAAAAAAAAAACCACAATGCCATATGAAAAGTTTGACCCATTTATGCGCGCGCGAATAAACCCGCACGACATTCACTGCGGCGGTTATCGCCGTCGGCGTTTTCGTCGCGTTTCATAAAGCACTTGGCTGTGATTCGCGAATGCGACAGTCGGAAACAAAATATATAAAACGACGTTTTGCGGCGTGTAGCACACCGACTGAAGATTGTTTTTCTGTTTTTGTTTTTACAGAAGGCGTCATCAGCTATTCGGTTATACAGGGTGATGTAAAAGACGTGGGCTACGACGGCCGCGAGGAGGGCGGAATACTGGTCGGCGGCATCGGACAGCTGTGCGACGGCCGACAAGGGGCCAACGAACCGTTCCCGAATAGTACGTGGAATTCATTTTGCGTTTGTTGATTGAAAAACCGTGTGCTCAAAAAAACAGGGCTTAAAAATAGTAGCCAGTTTGTATAGAAAAAAAAAAAAAAAAATCTGGTGACCGAAAACGGATTCTCGTTTAAATTTTTGTACGTCTGGAATCCGGGATAATAATGGAAATGATTATCTGATGATAATACTCTACATCATATTATATTGCCACGAAAATAGGGATGTACAGTAACAAAATATGCACATGAGAAATTACAATTTTCCAAAATCGGTTTTAACCGGTAACAGATTATTGAAAAATTATCTGGGACACTTAAATATTAATGGTTACCATAAAGTTTGAGATACCTTGGTTTTATAGATTACCGCGGTTATCATAATATTTTCTCCAAATGATTTTAAACCCTAGTTAGTATGCAGGCATAATAGAATTCTGTGATGCAATCGAGGGTTTCTCAAAAAATCTCTCTCAAACTGCATTCGTGAGAAACCCATTTAAAAAAACACGAAAATAACTTACATTTGCAAATATTAACATAATATTCACAAATTTCTAAAAACGACACCTTTGAATGCTACGTTAAAATGTGTAAATGTGATTGAAAAAAAAAAAAACGAACATAAATATTCAAAAACTAGATAGACCTTCAATTAAGTTTTTTTTTTTATTGTTATTCTGTTACAAAAATTTAATCTCTACAATTAAATGGGTAGAAATCATGTTAATTTAGAAGATAGTATACAATTAGGTAATTGGATAAAAGGAGAAAATAGATTAATTATTATGAAGTCAAGTAGAGATGAATAAAAAAGAATATCAGTTCAGCCCTTATGGGTAATAATTTTTGGAAAATTTTAGAGGATTCGAGGGATGTGACAAATTGAAAGGTATACAGTAAATGGAGAGGAGAACAGTTCAAAGAATTAAACTGAAATGAATAAGAAAGAAGACATTAACCAAGAGAAGGATGTTGTGGAGTATATAACAGTTAATTATTGTCCATAGTTAACTTACCTACATACTTTCTATGGTTAAATCTAAATTAGTGATTAGTATACAATTAAGGATAGGACTGGAGTAGGCTGAAATTTGTGCCAGGAATAGAATATCTCAAGGAAGGAATTAATTGATCTTAAAGTATTTTTGTAGTCACAGTTTGGGAGGAAAATTTAAATTTATGAATGTTTGATAATCTTAAATTTAATATAGCTGTGATATAAGGTGAAAAGGATAGTAAAATTATTTATCCAGATAATTTTTTCTATTTATGCTCAGCAATATTTGTTATTGTTGTTATTGTTATTTTTCCGTATTTTTCCGCAGAAAACTACAACGAATGGGTCGGATGGAAAAACGACACGATGGGCTACGGGTCATCGGTGGAGATGACTTTCGAGTTCGACAATGTCAGAAACTTTACTGCCCTGTACATGTACTCGAACAACGATTTCCGCCAAGACGTTCAGGTGAGTACAGGGAAAACCCCCGGACAATTTCGAGAATGTTTCCACGTCGATTATAATAACAGTTATCGTCGCGTCTACACGCTATGTATTCATTTTTATTTTTAATTTTGTTCTCGGAAGAGAGGAAAAAATGCTTTACAAAAAATGCGTTTTAGATATTGTATTCAAAGAGTAGAGTGGGAATGCAGATGTTTTGGGAATTAAAAGTAGTGTTAATTTTTGAAAAAAAAAAAAGTAAATTTTATTGTTCGTATTTTATGGAAATACTGACTACCCTTTACTGTTTATAAATAATATGCAATTGAAGAGTACAGTTACAAATTGGGAGCTGCGCGGGGCTTAGCCTCTCCGAATTAGTCCATCGTCCCCCCCCTCAGATTTCTCTCTTAAATGGTCCGATTCCTATAAAGTGAATCACACTAACCTAACATGAACTAGGGGTGGTGAGAATGCTTAGCGAATATTCTGTACATAAGGTGTCCCAATACGATTTGATAAATACAATAACTTTTGTTCTATTAATACTTTTTAACTTTAATATATATATATATATAATTTAGAACTGCATTTCAGTACAGTATATTGTGTATTTTTTTTAATTTGAAATTGTGTTCTGTACAGTTAAAAAAAAATTAAATGGCCATACTGTAAACCTGATTTTTTGAAAAAAGTTGGTGGTGAAAGTCTTATTGCGGTCATTTATTGATTTTGTTTCTTTTGACATTTTGAAAATGTGAATTTTTCTGTGTATAATGTAGATTCTTGAATGATTGAATGATTGTGTGATAGTTAATTTACATTTCTAAAAAGTTAAAAAAATATATAATAAAGAAATAACCAAACCAAGAATGAGACTTTTTGCCACCAATTTTTTCCTTAAAATCAGATTTTCAAAATTGCTAGGTATTTTGATCTTTTTCCTAAAACTGTTGGGTAATATTTCAAATTGGAACATTTCTGTGCAAATGAATATATAACCTAATTATACATTATTGCTGTGGTAGCGCAATGATGTAGTCATGATTAAAGCGAATAAATAAAAAAATTATTAATAAAACAAAATATGTTATTGAATTATTCGTCAAATCGTACTGGTGTTTTGTAGATAATATTTTTTCCGAACTTATGACGCGTTGTTTTTTGTTAATTTAAAAAAAAAAAAAAAAAAAAAATGTTTATTTCCACAACCTGTGCACGACAACGTGTGCGGGCGTAGGACTTGCGTAAAACGGCGATTCGCTTTTTTCGAATCTCATTTGAATAATAATAATTTGCGATACTTTCCGCGCGGCACGGTGTGTGTGCGTGTGTACGCGTTGTTTGTAAATACGTTTTTAATGTTGCACGTTTAAAAACGCATTTTCAATGCGACCGGATCCCGCGTCCGTCGTAGGTAGAGTTTTGTAGCGTATATAGGTACAGCAGAGAAATACAACACTCGTTTATGCTACATTACACTGTTTTTTTTTTTTTTTTTTTTTTTTTTACGGTTGCCATAACTGGATCGTTCGGATTTCGTACACGTAATAGGTCCGAACGAAATATAAAATATGCGTTGTAACAGTCGAATATATTAGTATTTAATATTATTGAAGAAATATCGGTTTTAGATAAGATCAATAATAATTAATGACGTTCAGACTTTTCGAGGAACGTTTCAAGGAATCAAGGAACGGAGCGATCCCGGAAATATTTCCTAACCTCTCGGCGACGACATTACTTCAAAAGAGTTATTATTTAACTTGTTAATTTTTTTTTTTTATGAAATACTGAATTTTGATTTTATTTTATTTTTTTTTCACCACATGTGTTATTTATTTATTAAACAATAAATTACAATTATACCGTAATTAATAAAATATGTTCCCCATAAATTATTCTTGGTCTTGGAAATATTCCGAGAAATCATTCGGAGAGGAGGATTTCGTGTAGTAATTAAATTTCCGGGAATTCACACATCAATAAATTAGATAACAACACAATTGTTACCTTTTTAGCGCTGAAATTCTACTTAAAATATTTTAGCACAAATCTATGGGGGAGTTTCGTTTGGTTGAAGCGTAATAAGTGCTAATTTTTTTTTTTTTTTTGTTTTCAATGTGCAGTGGTGTTTACACAGTGGCTTGTCCAAAACTCTTTCACGTGGGATGAAACTTAAATTACTTTATATACACTCAATAAATCATATATGTGCGCTAAAACCGGTTCTAGATCAGTGTTTTTCAACCTATAGATCTCGGTCGCAAAATGATGGGTAACCATAAAATTTCGATTTTAGTCTACCAATGTGAAATAATTTTCAACTTTGGAGCAATTGGACAACATTGAGCTAAAATATGTTTATTTGTTTGATTTAGTCCCTCCTAAGGGTATTAACGTAGATAAAGGAATTTTCAAAATATCTGAGAGTTTTGAAAGCTTTGAGGGGGAGGATATCACTTAAGTTGCGCCTAATCAAAATTAATGAGCAACTTTTTCTAAATTATTTTACTCGAATAATTAGTATAAATTCAAGCACAACGATATTTTAAAGGTATTTATATACATTATCGCTCAACACTAGCAGAAACGGATATGTCGTAGTAAAAATAAAGTATTAAATTATTTTTGCTAGTCAAATGATATTTGAATAAAGAAATGTGAATTTCAAATCCGTTTAACCCCGTGGAAAACGCAAATAACTATTACTGGACAAATAATAATTATTCGAACAATCTTTAAAAGTTAAAAAGTCGAGCCAACTTTGGATATGATATTATATAATATACGCGATGAGTATCTTGATCTATATGAAAAAATCATTGGAAAATCAGTTTTTTCTCTACTACTTATATTTTATGTTACATTATTATGTGATCTGAAGTTTCGACGTTAACGACGGTTAAATTGAAGATATTAACTTAGTTTTGAACCTAAAATGAGTTCAATAGTTCTCAATAATAGTATTGAAAAAAAGAGGTTTTGGTTTCAATCGTGTTCCACCAACAGAAATCGGCTCGGAACAACACAATACAGCAGTGTACGATGTGTAACTATCGAAGTAACGATGTGTTGTTCTCTCAAATCCTTATCATTTTTATTTACTCCGAAAAATTACACAGTCAGCGTACGATTAATGCAAAGTATTAATTAAGAGCATTTTGACTATTTCAAAAACTGTTTTACAAAAAAAAAAAAACTTCATGGTAACATCAATAGCACTTTCATGCGGCTTGAAAATTAAAAAAAAAAAAAAAAAAGGCGGCGTAATGAGATTTCGTCAAATTGTTTAATCTATTTTACATAATACATTTACATATGATTGTATTATGTTATGTATAAAATAAAAACACTATGGTTTTCGACGTTTATCAGACGATATTAGGTGTATCCAGTGGAATGCGTTCTTTTTCCTTTTTTAATAATACATTTTGTTTTCATTCAGAATGTAATAAAGTCGCTCGCGTTACTACTGCAATATCGCAATATACGTTTTGCATAGACTATAATATAACCGTGTATTAGAAAAAGAATACTGTTCCGAATAAAAGACACACGGAAAATGTTCATATTGAAAATCCGAAAAAGAAAGAAACTGGGAATTTTGCATTACAATCTCTACATACAATGTGCGTATCGACGATTTTCAAATTAAAAAAAAAAATAAATAAATAAATAATTTTATTGAGTTTGGATTTTGTAGGAATTCGCTTTCATATTCTGGGTGGCCGAAGAGTGAAGCCCTGTTAGCAATCGATTCGATTTGAACTACTTAAAACAAGATTCACGAAATGTATTGCTTTTTTAACGATTTTCGATTTTTCGCTTTTAAGTAACATTTTTTTTTTATCCAAAATATGTTGTAAATATTTAAATAAACATATTTAAAAGGTTAATATTACAATCATTAGTACATTTCAGATTTTGAAGTCACTTATTTTAGATTTTGTACGAAGTGAAGAAGCTAGTGTTATTACAATGATGTTTATTTTTTCAAAATATTATGGTTTCCCAGTCGTCTTTGTCAAATTTTGGGTATTTTTTTCAAAAAAAAAAAAAAGTGAAGAATTGAGAAATGCAAAATATTGACCTCTTTAAATTATAATCTAGAGGCAAATCCGGTTTCAAAAAGTTACTGATCGAAACTTTTGGACAAATATTTCCATACGAAAGTTGTACACAGAAAATTAAAAAATAAACATCATTGTAAAAACACTAGCTTCTTTACTTCGTTCAGAATCTAAAATAATTAGGTGTAGAGGAAATTTACCGGTGGACACTCCCCTTGAAAAAATCGTAGTTGCACCACTAGTCTAGATAACATGTAAAACGTCATTTATTAACTTATTTAGATACGTTTCAAATGAATTATCCGTAATCCAGATAAATATTTTATTCATGTGTTTTAGATTCTGAGCGAAGTGAAGAAGCTAGTGTTTTTACAATGATGTTTATTTTTTTATTTTTTTTTTCTGTGTACAACTTTTCGTATAGAAATGCTTGTCCAAAAGTTTCGATCAATAACTTTTTGAAACCAGATTTGCCTCTAGGTTGTACTTTAAAGAGGTCATTTTTGAATTTCTCAACTCTTCAATTTTTTTTTTTTAGGGAAAAAACTACCCGAAATTTGACAAAAACGAGTCGGAAACCATCATTTTTTTTGATCCGAATTTTATGAAAATTTAAACATAGACAGAAAATCGTATAAAAAAGATTTTGGCGCGAGAAAATTTTGAAAATGTGAAAAAAAAATTCCTTCGTTCCGAATCGTTTTACCGAAGAAACGATTTATCGTTTGTTTAAAATTTAATACGCCCGTCAAGAGAATACCACCACCACCACCCGTCGGGCGAAGTATGTCCGGCTTTTTTTAATTTTACGGGACTCAATTAGTTTATTAAAACATGCGACTCAATTAGTATAGTATACCTAAAATTTCACTGGACTCAATTGGTATATTATACTCTAAAATAACCCGGGGGACTCAATTCGTCATAAAAGGTTAGGTTACCGGGACTCAGTTCGTATGCGGCCATTCCACTGTCTGCGGCGCCTCCACCAACGATGCGTGTACGCGACAGGGAACGTCGTCGCCGTCGTCGTAGGTACCTATGTATTATATTATTATAAACGTACGTCGGTCCGTCCCTCGGGGTGTATAAATGGATTCTGGCGCGTTTCGCGAAACGTCGAAATCGACTACGACAAATCGAATAAGAAATGAGACGGGCCGAGTCGTGTAAAATGGGTACGTGCACTGTTTTAAACGCGAGTTCGTGGCTGCACGTATGGCGTAGAGTGATGGCCGAAATAGAAAGAGACGTACGGCGTGCGTGCGTGTGTGGGCGCGCGAGTACTCGCCGACCTAATATATATGCAAAGTTCTCGCGGTGTATACTCGTCGTCCTATATATGTATGTGTGTGTGTGTGTGTGTGTATATACTACCTATATATATATATATATATATATTTATATATGTACACACACACACACACACACACACGCATGCGCATATTCGAACGCACGGCGGCTAAACTTTCCTTATATTCAAAGGCCTCAGTATTTCCAGAAAAAAGTTTCTGGAGGAAATACGCGTTATTTTTTATTATTATTATTGTTGTTTATTTATTTATTTTTTTTTTTTTTTACACATACTATTATTATAATGTAATATGCGCGTATTATTTTCGTCTCTTCTGCTCGTGCAAAGTATATATTATACGATAATAATATAATATACGTAGTAACACGCGTCGCCCTCGTAAACACGTCAAGATCCTCCCTCCCCTCCTACTCGTCCGCGCGTTCGTTACAGAGAAGTAGAGAGAGAGAGAGAGAGTGTGCGGATAAAGTGTGGAGGGATGAGTAAAAACAACTAGTGACGGGTTTGAGGTGAGAATGACTATGGGGGGGCCCGAATAAAATATATAAATTAGAAAACAATTTTCGAAAAAAAGCGGATGTACTTCGCACCATGGACATTCATTCGCTCTTTGGGTGCAGGGATACTATTGGTAGGCGTATTGAATTTTAAACAGTTAAAGATCATTTCTTCGACAAATCGATTCTGTGTAGAGTTCAATTAATATACATAATAATAATTGTCAGTATTATATTTGGTATGTTTAACGAAATTTTAACGTAATAACCCAATAATTCATAATTATCCTTATCAATTTACACAAATCATGACCATTATTAAATCATTGTGTACATTAATTTTAGTGATTTAGTCATTACTCTTAAACTAATATTTATACATTATATAGGAACGTGAAACTTTCACTAATTACTAAAAATGTTACTGAGCGTCTAAGAGAAAATATAAAAATCTATTTTTATATATATAAAAAAAAAAAAAAAAAAAACAATTTTTAGTTCAATATTTTAAGTTCAATGCGTGTATATCAGTGTGTGCAAGATTGGTGTACAAAAACATTAAAAACACACAAAAAAGGAAATAACGTTTTTATTCTTATAAAATTCAGACATCTCGGCGATACTAGTAAAATAATTATTTACAATTGAATTATTTACATTTTTATAATTTTTTTTTTTTTTCTCACCCTCTTTCAGGTCTTCTCGCACGCCAAAGCCTATTTCAGCGTCGGCGGCGAACACTTCTTCCCGGAGCCCGTGTCGTACACGTACCCCGCTGACACGATCATGCCCGAAGCCAGGAACGTGACCGTCAAACTGCACCACCGGACCGGCAAGTTCCTGAAGTTGCAGCTGTTCTTCGCCAACAAGTGGATGATGATCAGCGAGATATCGTTCGAATCGGGTAAGTCGTCGTCATTGCTGCTCACCGCCGTTGTGATTCGTAATAAATTATCTTTGCGGGTGATTGGAGGGGGAGTTATATCCTACCCCTCTGGATTTCCCATAACAATTTAAATCCGTATTGTTCTCAATAAAATTTTACCGACCAGTGACGCGGGTAATAATATAACGGACAGGTATACCGTCATGTCTATAGATGAAAATAGCCACTTGTTATGTTTCCGTCCCAAGAACGTTTGGGACAAAACGAAATTTTATGTAACTTTGAACTTAATTTTCCTTAAAAAAAAAAAAAAAAAAATGTAGTTTTGTGTTTATTTAAATTTTTATCGTACATTTTAACGACATTTGTGATACGTTTTTGATTTTTCGTAAAGATTGTAAAGTGAAACGACTCCAGTTTACTTGATATTTTGGTTGGTACCCACGCAGACTATCGTTATTCCACCATAAACGATAATATAATGTACCTATGTGTTCGGGTGAGAGTGTTTACCATGGTTTAAGAAAAAATTAAAAAATTAATTGAATGCAAAAATATTATTGTGATCAATGGCAACGCGATAAGGCATTTCGCTAGGTCCACACGGTAATTAATTAGGAGCTGGCACCCAATAGTGAGAGAACAAGAAGAGGTCCTTAATACAATACATTTTATTAATACAGTTTATCTTAAGTCCTTGAGATGAAAAAACTAAGACTATCCGACTATCCGGGAAGTTAAACATATTAAATATATATCAGTGAAAACAAAAAAAAAACAAATATTTTCTATTAAATTAATTGGAACCTTTAATTGTTTTAATTTGGTACGAATTCTACTTTTATTAATTTATTTATACTTAAAAAATTCGTTTTTCTTCGTGATTCATAAAACATTTTGAGCCACGACTTCATAGAACCAAACCTCGTATAAGCAATTTATTGCTGATTTAAATAAATTACCAACGTACTAATGAGTAGAAATTACCTCATTTTTCTTTTTCATTTTTTTCTATGAGTATTTAACTCCGATTTCGTAAATTTTCCCTTTAAGGCCTTTTACCGGAACACCACAGGTATTATAGTATAGTATATATTATAGTATATAAGTAGTACTGTAACAGTTGTCTTTAGTATCGACATTTTGATGTTTTTATTTCGTTCTAAAATGTGTGTAAAAAAAAAAAAAAAAAAAAAAAGGAAAAAAGAAGGTCCGTGAGGGATCGAGAGTTTACCTAGTGTGATCCTTGGTGTCTAAAAGGACGAGGAAAACACTCCGCGCACGTGTCGGTTTTTCCGTGAGCCAAAATCGTACGGTAAACATATTCGCAACCCCCGTAGAACAACACCCCCTCCCCCACCGAACCGTCGTCGTTATCCGTCCTCCGAACACGCTGGTGCGATATATTATTTATTTGTCTTTTATTCAAATGTGCCCTTTTGCCAAATGCACATTACGCGAAGGCCGCGGACAAGAGGCGATCACAGGTGCATACACTTAAAACGCCGGTATCCCGATGGTGTTTTAAAAAAAAAACAGTTTGTCACGAGAATGTCACGAGACAATAGGCGTATTCAGGGGGCAGTGGGGATCCAAGAAAAAAACAAAAAAAATTCCATCAGATAAATTATCCTTCTGTGAATTGAGTAAAATAAGCACAAACACTCTTAGGTGTACACTTTAAATTCGTAAAACAAAAAATTACATTATACGAGTATTTTAATTTTTAGATTTTTTTCTCGGTTTCCACCGAGTGGATTCTTTAATCGATTATCACTGCACAACTGCTAACGTATAATTCAATCATTATAACTAAAATGATTATTATTATTAAATTACTATATATTATTATCAATATTATATTATGATATTATTCTACTATAGCGATAATTAACTTTCAATTTAATATTGCATATTATTATAAAATATTTCACATCACTAATTGGTATTCATTATCTTTTATGGCTTTTAACCGTGTAAAACAGAAGTCTTTTGAGACTCAAAATGATTGGGAAATACCTATAATCATTGGTAGTTGGAGATATAAGAAGTCATCCCCTTTTCAAAATTCTCTCGGACCTACTGATACATATTTCAAAAAAACCGTATACGTGCGTGAAATATTAATGTTAAATATAATAACGGGGGCCAGAACATTTTTTTGTTAGTTATTAATTTTTTAGCAGTTTTTTTTCAAGTTATTGATTTCATCAAGTTCAACTTAAGTTGTTAATATTGATAAAAAAAAATACGTCTTCAGTCTTCACGACAGAACAAAACATTGGAGGAACAAGGGCTGTTTATAGGATTTAAAACAGAAAATCGTACATTGTACACGTCATGTGTTTTTTTTCTCCACAAAAACAAATATCTGTACAGTTTGCACATAAACACAAAGTGTCACCCGGGAATTTATCCATCGAATATTTAAGTAATCACCCCTGAGATTGAATGAAGATTATCGGATTTTGTTGTTTCGATAAGACTCGTTAAAACATTATGAGCGTTTGTACTCGTAATTGGAGGAAGGGGTGATCAAACTGAGAAAACACGGTTTCATACGTATATACCCTTTATTTTATATAACTCGTCAAACACAAACCGAAACATAATTTTTACTGACAAAATTTTATATTGTTCAACGGACTTGCGTGATACCTATAAAATACGTTACCAATCCCCTCCCCCCTATCATTGTATCTACATTTAAAATAAATAAATTTTTTATGTTTGATAATATATTATTGTGCAGTGTACTTAATATTTCCGTCAACCCCGGTCGGTCTCGTGTTCGTTTTCTAAATAATATTAATAATAATAATAATATAATATTATTCCACTTGGGATGATGACCACGTCGGAAATATAATATACCCTCTACGCCCACGGTAAATATCGTCTATTGAAATCCGTTTTAATTACTCCAATCTCATTATAACGTTCGTTCGCGTGGGCGTAATTTTTAATTAGTTATTCACCTAAAATTATAATACGGACCGTTTCGAAGGTCACGGTCTTGGTCATCATTCCAACGCCAATTCCGATAATTATTTCGTTCTATTTTTTTCTCATCAAGTCACATATACGAAGGTAATTGTTTTCCAGTGTTTTCCATGTCTTCATTTCAGTTTCCTGTAGATTTTTCGATCAGGTCCACATGTGATGGTTCGAAAAATTGACCACGTGTGAGAATTAAATGTCTCACAATGGCACATAGCCACGAAAAATCTGATTTTCATTATTCCATACGTCAGTTTGGTCCTTAGGAATTTCATCATTGTGTTAGTGTAGCAGGCAGGCAGGCATTGGCAGGCTATTACTCTCTCCCTGAAAATCAATAGCCCGTCTACACGGGACTACCATGATTTTTTAGATTCTGAGCGAAGTGAAGAAGCTAGTGTTCTTACAATGATGTTTATTACTTTTTTTTATTTTATTTTTTTCTCAGTACAACTTTTCGCATAGAAACACTTGTCCAAAAGTTTCGATCAATAACATTTTGAAACCCGTTTCGCCTCTAGATTGTACTTTAGAGAGGTAATTTTTTGAATTTCTCAATTCTTCAATTTTTTTTTTTTTTGGAAAAAACTACCCAAAATTTGACAAAAACGACTCGGAAACCATCATTTTTT
>JAIPRM010008877.1:0-15396 GCA_025469315.1 Stegophylla sp. TES_Ste_2020
ACTGAATTCGTTAGTTTTACTTAAAATTACGCACTTTAACGTACATATAAGAAAATTGGCTTAACTGATTGTTTTGAAATTTGGTGCCTAGATAGAAAATTTCATTGCGAATATTTTGGTGCAATAAAATTTCTTATGGACAAAGAATTTAACATTTTACAAGGGTAAGACTGAAAAAAACTCGAAAGTACGGTAGGTATTTGTTATTCACTTATCTTATCATACGTGTATTTTTCGACGCTAAATTTAATACGTACGATACAAGTCGATAATTACGGTGTGGCCTTTGGACTGCCGCCCAAATACGTTTCTAAGAACCACAATGCCTTATCAGTTGTCACATATTACACAGACCGCCATGTATATGCATACACTATTATATGTATATGTATACATGACATGTATATTGTATATGTATATGTTTACACTATTAAATAACAGTATCTAACCTACTATTTTATATTTATATTATTAACTTCCTTCCTTTTTACAATGATGTTTATTTTTTGTGCTATTAATTTGAGGGGCAGAACCTGTGTTTGAAGGGGCGAATAGACAAAAATGACCTGGGGCCTTTGACCTGGGGCGCAAAATTCCTAAATACTTCTCTGGATGTCGGGTATTATATTATATGCATTCAGCACAGTTTTGGCATGAAATAAAAATCATTGATAATATCATTTTTACACCAATTAATTTCCGTTAATTCAATGTGAATATAGATTCATTTAACCGAGAGATTCATAATAGGACTACTTCGTTTGTTTCGATAAGATCCGGCATGTCAGTATCTTGGGATTGTTTTAAGTTTTTTGACAAAGAAAGTAATGTTGATCAATATTTATGGTTCAAGGTAAGTAATGTAATATCGGTGCAGACGATTTGAGTCAGGTTATTATAATTCATTAACGTTTATTTTTAGGACGGAAACCTATTAAACGAAGGTGAAAGGGATAGAAAAATATCGATGAGACGTAAGAATAGAACACTTCAAATATCGGACATTATACTCGATGATACTGGAACGTATGAATGTCTAGCTATCAATAAATTTCGCACTGATTCTTCAGTATACAAATTAACTGTTAATGGTATGTTAACAAAATTTAGTTTTCATATTGTATGTAATATAATTTAAGCAGCAATCCAGGAAATATGCGTTTGAGGTTTGAGTAGGGGAGACGTACTCGGGTGTCAGAAAATACTTAATCATTCTATGCGATAAAATGTTGATTTATGTCTTTATAATCTTATATACGTGCAGACTATGAGCCAATTGACTAGATCGGTTAAAATACGGGCTTAATATTTTTTATATTATTAACCTGTTTATTGTATTGCATACATTTTTTAAATTTAAATTTAAAATTTTTATCAACCCAATGTTCATTTGGTTAAATAATTATAAGTTGTAGACATGAAATATCAATAAAGTTCGTTGCACTCACATAATTTCTAACGAAACAAATAACTCCTCAATAGGCTTAAATTACGATAAGAAAATTTAATAAACACAGATATTAAAAACATACCTGTACTTGTTAAATAATTTAATAAAATTAATAGTTATATTATAAAAATGTACAAACTTTGTACAAATTTAGAACCAGGTAAAAATCGTATTTTTTTTTTTTTTTTGTTAATGGATATCTTTAAATGGATACCTATCTGAAGTAAAACATTCAGATTATCCTATTTTTTTTTAAAAGAATTTTTATTCATAAACTATAGTTCTGATTATTCTGGACCAAAAATTAATTGAGTAAGAGTTATTTTAAATTTGAAAATAATTCGGTTTTTTCTACTTTTCAAAAAACTTCATCCCTATTATCACTATGATTATTACTATTTACTAGATATAAATAGGTATTTTATTTATTTTAAGGAGTTCTGACTCATAAACTATGATTAAAAATCTAAATAACCTAATGTTTCTAATAATTCTAACCTGAATGCGAGCCATTTCAGTTTTAATTAAAAATAAATAATTTTGACAATTCAGAACCTATTATTTCTAAACAACAGTAATAGTATGTATACGTTTTTTTTTGGAATAATCGTAATTTGTAAGTTGTTACTTGTTACCTATATAATTATTTAAGTATATTGATGAAGTTTAATACCATAAGTAGTTACCTATATAAATTTAAAAAGTTTAAATTGGTAAGAAGATTGACGCTTATGATTTGGGTTGTGTGGAGGGAAATATACTCACGGGTCATAGAAGTACCTAAATAAAATATGGATTACGAAAATAAAGATATTTATGTTGCTGCATTCAAAGTCAGTTTCTAAAATTTTTTAAATCTGTATGGTTTTGTAAGGAGTTATGCGTTATACATCTATAATATGTGCAAGTTACAACAAAACGAAGTATTGTATAACTTCCCTAATTTTTTGCTCGTTTACACTGTTCTGTTATCGATATCTTTCTTGTATTCTTGTGTTGTATTTTTAGTTCATAATACCAAGAACTAAAAATTATATTAGAATAATACAATGATAAAATAACAAAATTTCAAAACTATCCCAAAATTGTCAAATTTGTTTCATCCGAATTGTTTACAGGAAACCACGGAATGAAGGTGAGTATTAAGGGTGATAGCTCACCCCTAGGAATTTTAAAATGCATATTATTTTTCTCCAGTCATGCCTTCCTCAAATTTAAATCCTGAATCCAAGCCTACCGGAAACATATGCTACACGCACTGATTCGGTCACTTTCCTGAGCAAAAAAAAAAAAAAGTTTCCATAAACAAAAGATTGAAATAAAATATAAAGAGTACATATTATAATTTTAAAAACACTAGTTTCTCCACTCCACTCAGAATCTTAAATAATTCATAATAATTATAAAAATAAAATATTGAATGTCTTTTTTCGCAGACTCCATGACATCGGTATTTGGTGACCGGTTTTACATTAATAATACACGGCATATTAGCGAAATGATAGTATTTAATTGTTTGTATGCTGGTGATCATATTTATCAATGGTTTAAGGTAAGTTATGCATACTTTTCGATTAATTTATATAGCTAAATGATACCCAATAATATATGTTTAATGTTAGAATGATGTACCATTAAGTTTATCTAAGTCAGACACAAAAAGATATTTGTCATGGGCCAATCAAACATATTCAATGGAAAAAATTACATTTGAAGATACAGGAAATTACAGTTGTATTACATTTGCTAATGGATCTCCATATTTTTATTTTAATCAAACTTTAAATGTTATTGGTATGTTAAAATAGCACAATTTGTCTATCCATAATAATATATTATTATCGTTTCATTTTATACCTTAAAAGGTATTTTAATATTTAAAGCTATTATAATATGGGAAATAGAGAGAAATATTTTTCACAAAAAGTAAATAAATTTAAGTAGAGCTTAGGATGACCAGATGTATCCTATAAAAAAAATAGAACATATTTCCAAATTATTTTTCATTTACATATAACCAAATACTAATATATATCAGCTTTTAACTTATTGTAAGGGTGCTGACGCCAAAATAGTTAACGTTTATACACAAAAATATACAGCATGTCTCAGAATTCCCGTATTATAGGGCCTAAATGTCTCGGTGTCATATCAATATTATAAAATGTGATTTTTGAGGTACTCCTTAGATAAATAACAATTTGATGACATTTATTTCATAAATAAAAAAAAAAAATAGAATTAACTTTTTGCAATATTAAAATTATATAATTGTTTAAGTGATGCTTTTTTAAATATTAATATAAAAAAACATTTCCGAAAAATAATGAACACAGACCAAGAGCTGATTATTACTATTAAACACAAAAACAAAGTTTGGAATAACTCTAATAAAAAAAGTTAAGTATTGCCATCAGAAACGTGCCACATCTAAGTTCGTTGGAGCCTTCTATCTACTACATAGAATCACCGAGGTATTATGGGAGGTATGTCACGCCGAGAGTAGATATACCGCTCCCACACAATAATTAAATGTTATTATTATAGATAAAAAGTATCACAAATTACAACCATAATATGTAATTACTTCCCTGAACAATAATTCTAAATACGCCACTACCCTTGAATAAAAATTAAAAATGCCGGACATACTTCGCACGATGGGTGTTCTTCGCACGACAGGTGGGATTCTCTTTACGGATGTATTGAATTTTAAAGAAACGATAAATCATTTCTTCAATAAAACGATTCTGAACGAGGGTAGTTAATTATATAAAAAATAAATGAGGAAAAAAAAATGTTAGAAAAATGTCCAAGTCCAAGGAGCCAGTACAAAATAGGACATCTATAAAAAAAGGACTATGTTCCTAGAGATGTTTGTTCACCCTAGTAGAGCTACAAACGAGAAAGCTTTTAGTAAATTTCCAATTCTTCAAACAATGAATTGCAAATGTAATGAAATATTAAATATTAAACAAAGTCTGCTGTTTTATTGTGTTAAATGTCATTTGACCGGTAGCAGTATCCTCGTAAGTTGTATAAATATAGTGATTAAAATATTTCTGTAATTAGATAAGTTATTAATTTAATTGCCATTATTATTATTATTATTTTCTTTTCTGTAAATTCATATTTATTATTTTATTTAGATAGAAAATCATGCAGTGAATATTTTGACAGAGGAAAATGTTGAACATATTTTATTTTTACAGCCTTATAAAGTTTTACAAGAAAAAAATCAGTATATTCGATGCACTATGGATTTCTTTGTTCTTGTGTAGGATATTCTAGGTAGGTGTGTTGGAATTTAGAGAAATGATAAATAATATTCATTCAATAAAATAATTCTGAACGTAGTTTTAAACGTAAAGCGACAATTGATTTTTATAACAAAATAATATTAGATGATTTGACTTTTTGTGAAAATGATTGATTTCACATGTGTTTTAATGTTCAATTATTTTATAATTAAAAGCCGGACATACTTCGCATGTCGCACCATGACACGATGGTTCAGAATGAACGTTTAGCGCGTCGAAATAATAATAAAAAAAAGCCGGACATACTTCGCACGATGGGTGTACTTCACACGACGGGTGGTATTCTCTTGACGGGCGTATTAAATTTAAAAAAAACGATAAATCATTTCTTCAGTAAAACGATTTTGAACGAAGGAAGTTAATAATATAAGAAAAAAAAATGTCGAAAATTTTTTTTCACGTTTTTAAAATTTTCTTGCGTCAAAATCTTTTTTATAAGATTTTCTATCTATGTTTAAATTTTCATAAAATTCTGATTAAAAAATGATGGTTTTTGTCAAATTTTAGGTAGTTTTTTCCAAAAAAAACATTGAAGAATTGAGAAATTCAAAAAATGACCTCTTTAAAGTACAATCTAGAAGTGAATTGGGTTTCAAAAAGTTATTGATCGAAACTTTTGGACAAGTATTTCTATACGAAAAGTTTTACACAGAAAAAAAAAAATAAACATCATTGTAAAAACACTAGCTTCTTCACTCCGCTCAGAATCTAAAAGTTTTCTAATTGTAGAATTCTGAAGATAAAATATTTGCCTGTGACATGCTGATTACAATATTATAACCATTCTTGTACCCATATCGAAACAATTACCGAAAAGCAATGCATTATCGTGAGCAAATACGTGTATTATATTGTTCATTAAATGAACTATTTTAATATTGTATCAACTATTGTAATATGTAACTAATCATTACTATTTCCTTTTCTTTTTTTTTTGCGTAAGTACAAAAGAATGTAAAAGGTGGACTTTCAAAATTTGCCTTAGATGACATATTCGTTGCCACTGTACTGGATATGAAAATGTTCATCCTGATGTTGCCATAGACCAGTGGTTCTCAACCTTTTTTGATTTGGGTCACCTTTGACCGAGATATTTCTTCACCATGTCACCCTACCATTAAACTAATCAGTAAAGCTTGAATATGTATGCTCTAAAGTCATAAAATATGTATTTATGCACCAAAAATGTTTAAATATGCTTTAATAAAATTGTTTTCTCCTTCTGAAGTACTTTTATTCGAAATACGTATCGTATGTTTAAATAAAATGTCAAATTATAAGTATAAAGTATACTGTGTCAAAATAGTTCATTTCTTTTAAATTTTTGAAGTATAAATTAAAAATTTTTGGCTTTTACTTAATGGTTAGGTATAACGTTTTTCTCTTAAAAATCTGATAGTCGACAGCAGCTGTCTTAATCACGACCTACCGTTCAAATAGTTAGATTTTTCTCATTCCATCAAATTAGGTACGTAAAGCAAAACTACATCATTTAGTCGAATTAAAAATAAGGTAATTTTTTTTATCATAATTTGTAAAAAATGTTTAGATGATTTTATCAAAAATCATATTTATTTTTCATTAATTACCAAAATAATCAGAAAACCACAAATAAGACATTAACATCGTAAAATCTGCTCTAAAAACTAAACATTTCTAAAATATGCGAAAATAATAAACAAATTTTGTACACTAAACTATCATACAGAAAAAATATGCAAATTTATACACATCCGAGCCACACAGTAATCAGTAATTTGTGATCTATGACGTACTCAAAATTTTTTAACAGTCGGAGAAATAGGGATGGATGAGCGAGAAAGAAATTTAAAAAATATAATGTAGCCGTTGAGAAGCACGGATCCTGAGTTAAGGTTTAAATAGATTTCTTTTCCTGGTTGAGAACCACTGCCATAGACACTAGTGGTATATATTTGTAATTAACAATAAATATTTGGAAATATTTTATTTTTACTAAGTATCAAAGCTTCTAAACCCTTTTTTGATCGTTGTTATATTTTTCTATGGTGTGAAATAAGTATAAAAACATATAAAATAATATAAACATATTTAAAAATATGTCCCTTACTTTTAAAAATAATATCAGTTTAGATAACTTAGTTCCCGGAGAAGATTTTTTTTTTTTATTTCTCGAGTTAATTTTACTTAATTAATTTGCATATTAAATATCCTCGTGTATTACGTAATATACATAAGAAATTGAGTACATTCATGAGCGCATTGGAAAAATGTGTACATACCCCATGAATCCAAAGACTAATTTAAAAACATTAATCAAAGTATTGAAATATTTTAATCTGAACTACACATATAGACAAAACCTTCGATTTCAAACTTGACCATTATTTTTTTCTGTAGTTTTACAAAAATTTTATGTAGAATAATAGGTGCGTCAACAAGTTTCTTATCAATTGTGAGGGTAACGTTTAACATCTCGGACCGTCTTTCGTAAGACTGTGACACAGTAGTTGTTATCTATTTCAGTCATTGCCTCACAAACGCATTGATAATACATTCAGTATTGTCAAAATAAAGTTTCATATTTTATCGCATTAAAAAGAAAAATTCCATCAAAAAAATTGCCCATTTTTCAAACCAGTAACCACTATAATACATAAGTATATATTTCCATGGGAGGGGAATATCATTATTTTTTACACAGCCAGTTTTACATTCCACTAGTAATTTCTTCTTATAGTGTCCGATGCTATTAAATGAATAAATAAATAAAGCTATCTAAAAGAAATTAGGTTAAAATATAGTACATAAAATAAAATAAAATAAATATTTTGTTTTAACCAGTAAGTGGCAATTGTTATTGCCTTTTCTTGGAATTATCTACTGGAAACATATCCGAAACGAAGTTTTTCGATTAGAAAAAGTTTTGTCATAAAATAGTTTAAAAAAGTAAATATTATAGTAAAATAATAAACTCTTTCACTCCACTCAAAATTTAAAACGCTACTTGAATTTGTGAAAAAGCTTAGGTATGAAAGAGTTTTGTGTTGTAGTAATTTGTATTTTTAGATCATGAAGAAAATAATGTTGCTTTCAAATATTAGTGGAATAGTTTTTATTTTTTTTTTTCAGAACAAATCTTAAATTTTTCCATTCAAATTGTTTATACTAAACAACACTACTTATTGGTTTAGTGAAAAATTCTAACATAAATCACTGTTATATTTTTTTGACACTCATAGATCTTTACACCTATAGGCGTATTTAGGTAAGGGATTGGGGGGCTAAGCCCCCTCAAAACCACTCATAGCCCCCCCCCAGATTTTTTTTTAAATTGTTTAAGATTAACTTATTTTACGGAGGCTAAATCAATAAATAAACATTTTAGCCCCCCCACCTTCCAAATATTTTTTCCAAATTACGCTAATGCTTACACCACTAAGAAATCTATGTTAATACGCTCCTGTCTATGTGAATTTATACAATATTCTGATGGAAGAATAACATTTTGTTACCCCTTTTTACACAGTTCAAATCGTTATATTATTACAGATTTGCCAAGAAAAAATTCATTTAAATGGTATAATTCAACTGTTACTTTAATTACCGGCGAAACAGTACAGTTAATGTGCAAAACAGTTTTAGATGTAAAAAAATTCCAAACATCATTCACGTGGAACGAGGTAGGTACATAATATTATACATAATACACTCTTAATAACGTAAATTTGAAATTATGTTAACATTTAGAATGGAAAAAATATAATTGTTTCGGAAGACAACAGAAACATAAAATTTACTAATAGTGATCAAATATTAGAAGTAACTGTTACTAAATCAAAAAAAAATGTGACTTATGAATGTGAAGCAGAAAATGACTATAACAAGTTTTATTCGGTCTATACAATTAATGTTGTTGGTATGACTATATTATGTATATGTACACATTTTATAAACATTATATTTTTATACTCAATTTTTTAGTGTAAATGTCATATCATTAATAGTAACTAAGAAATATTTCATGATTGATGATATTTTTGTCAATAATAATTATTGTAAAACAATCGATATTCAACAGTTAGTACGGCTAGAAATATCTCATTTTTTCTATTTCGACATACCTACACGTGAACATGAATACTAGGCTTACAAAATGGATGTAGAAATTATTTAAAGGGAGTGTTATCAATGGAACACTAACTTTAAATTTCTTAAAGAATAGTGTAGTACCTTCAAATGCTTTTCAATCTTATAAGTGTAACTAGACCTAGATTTAAGAGTAAAGAAAATAAGAATTAGAAAAAAAATTTCACAAACTATAAATTTTCTTTCATCCAACAACAATTCTTCATATTATTGCCAATATTTATTTAAATTTTCGTAAGGTTTGGGTTAAAAAAAAAAAAAACAAACAAACAAACAAACAAAAACCAATGGTTTTAAATGCGTTCTTTTCGAATTTTGGGTAATTTTCCCCAAATTTTGGAACGATGTGCTTCATTTTTGTTCGACCCAAATAATACTCATTCGAGTAAGTACGAAAGAAAAAAAGTGTGTGCTTCGCACCTTAGGTGGGGTATTCTTGGCGGGTATGTTAAACGATTCTGATCAGAGTTTCACTTAATGTACAGTAATATTAATTTCCAATATGTTTAACAATTGTTATTTAATTCCAGAATAAGCCATGTGCAACTCGCTATTTGTGTAAAATTTACACTGTAAATGGTCAACTTTGTGTAATAAGTTACTTAATAATAAGTACTAGTATCACCAAGAGGTCAAAATGCAATCAAAACAAATTAAATTTATTATTGTGTAATTGTACATTTATCTTAAGCATTATATTGATATACACGCATTAAACTAAAATACTGAACTAAAAATAATTTTGTTACATACCTACATCATAAATGAAAAATGAAGATTGATTTTTCATATATCACCCCAGCGCCTATTTTAATGTGCAGTAGCAATATCTAAGTGTGCAAATTCAAAGGTGTGCGGCAGGACATTTAATTCTATTTTAAATTCTGATCGGAGCGAAGAAGCTTGTGTTTTTACAATGATGCTTATTTTTATCTTTGTTTTTTGTTTCATCTTCTTCTGTAAACACTTTTTCGTATAAAAATATTTGTCCAAAAGTTTCGAACAGTAACCTTATAGATCTGGAATCATACCGACTGTCTTGACTCTACTTTATTTTGCTTTGCTTTGCTTTATTTTACTCTACGTTATTTTAATTTACTTGCTTTACTAGTGTTTCAAACTATAAAATTGTTGTTATTTAGAGGGAACTACTAGGGAACTAATAGACCCCTAAAATGCATAATTATCGGATTTATATGATTTATATCCAACGGATCTGGGTCTAAGCTAACTTAAAAAAAAGTGATCCACGTGGATTTTAGTTCACATTATCGTATTCAGTGTCGAAAAATACATAAGGTACCTAAACATTACCAACCTTCTTGAATGTTCGTAAACTAGAAATATATATAATAATATTTGTCTTAATCGTACTTTCTCTGATTTATTTTTCAATCAAACTATTGTATAATGTTTAATAATTATTCATCCTTAAAAAATATTATTGCATCAAAATATGCGTAATGAAATTTTCAACTATGTACCAAGTTTCAAAGAGATAAGATATTAATACATTTTAAATGTATAATTTTATGTAAAACTAACGAATTTCGTCGAAATTCTAACTTCAAACGGTTATAGAAAAAAATTGGACTTACGATTTTCAAGACTTTTTCAAGTCAATTAGACATATATGTGACTGAGATCATATTAAATTTTTAAGTCTTAATATCAAGAATTAAAAATTTTATTACATAAAAACTAACGAAAAACGAGAAATTTTCAATATTTTCAAAATGTTATAATTAACTTAAGTTTGATCAAATATTTTTGAAATTTTATGAAGTGTTCTTGTGACTATGCTTAGTAGCTTGTGAATTTTTAAAGTTTTTAGCTACATAATTTTTGAAATCATGTTGTAAAATAATTTTAAACTTTATAAAAATTCAGGTAATTGCATAATTTACTGTTTTTTGTAAATTTTTCGATGATTTTCCTCGTTTTCGGAAATAGTATTGAGGAATTTGAAAAATGACCAGTTTAAAGTACTATTAGGGTGGATTTTGGATTTATAGAGTTATTGATTGAAACTTTTGGACAAGTATTTTTATACGAAAAAGAGTTTATAGATGGAGAAAAAAAAATAATAGAAACATTATTGTAAAATCATAAACTTCTTCGCGCTGCTCAGAATTTAAAATGTTATAATAAAAAGGTCTTTAAATTAGTTGAATCAAAAAGTGTTGATATTTTGAACTAAAAACTGAAACTTGTTAAAAATTATTTAACATAATTATTATTTTAACTTTTGAATGTTTTTTAAACAGCTTACAATTAGGTATTTGTAAAACACATAAATTTAAAAAATTTCAATCCTGCTTTAAACTTTAAATTTTCTCAAAAACCTCTACCTTACTATAATTATTTCAGATTCACAGATACCAATCATATATAACTCGTCAAATCCTGTGACATCGATAAACGTCGGAAAATCAGTAGAATTTTGGTGCTACGTACGAGGTATGCCACTGCCAACAATAACTTGGCTTAAAGTAAGCAATAATTACATTTTTCGATTGTACAAAAAAAGTTACAAAAGTTAACGAAATTAATTTCTAGAATGATCAACCATATCGTAATACACTGACTATAAATGGCAGTAGTGTGGTATTATTAGAATACATGCAAAAGCTTTTGATAAACAACACTAAAATGGAAGACGATGGAAATTATAAATGTGAAGTGGCTAATAGATACGGCCGTGACTTTTCAGTCTACAAATTAAATGTAATAGGTGGGCAACTTAAAATAATACGTACAATTGAGTTATATAATCTGAATACATACATTTGTATAAGTACGGTCATTCGCTAAAATGTTAATGAAAGTACCAAAATTTGAGTTAATTAATTCACTAAATCAAATGGTACAGGCACGGGCGAGACACTTTTCGACCAAATTTTTAAAAAGGTCGATTCCTGTTTCGACCAAAAACGTACCCTTCCCTTTTCGGCCGATTCACTGTTCGACCAAAAAATATTATTAAATAATAATTATAAGTTTTTATGTAGAAAAAATAATTTTTGTTAGTATTTATTAAATATAGTAGTAGGTTACAAATAAATAATGATAATAATTACATATAAGACTTTATGTTATACATATCATAAAAAAATATTAAAAAATATATAAGTTGTATAAAATACATAAATGAATACCTAATAATATTTGTAAAAATAATTTTTAATGTCAATAAAATATAGAAAAGTATGATAATTACAATTTTATTCCTGTCATAATTCTTTTTTTTTTTTTTTTTGACTCACTTTTGTTAGCACTGTTTAGGTTAGGGGTTGCTGGTTCACTACTTTTTAAAGTAATTATTTGAAACCAACTTAACAAAATCATACCTAGAAATGTAAAAGTATACAAATATATACTTTTAGGTAATAATGAAGCATAGCTATATACTGTACCTGTTGAGTTATCTGTGTATAATATACAATATACTATATTGTATATTAAACTTCTTTTTTGGTCGAAAAGTGAATCGGCCGAAAAGGGTAGGGTACGTTTTTGGTCGAAAACGGCCATGCCCACAGGCACGTTTGCGGGTCGGGGCATTTGCGGCCAATATCTTTTTCGTGTCATTTGCGGTCAAAATATTTCGGACTACCTGCGTATAAAATTTTAGGTGCCATTTGCGGACAAGTATGTACATGATTGTATAGACATAGTATATACATACTTTATGATATATACCAAAATATATGGCAACCATTTATCTGTTCGAGTGTTCTTATATTCTCGAACGTCATCGAAAATTTGAAATAATATCTTAAAATTTTATGGTACCATAACGTAATGATAAATTTTACTTTCCTTTATACACTTATTTCCGTACCGTTGACTCCAAAAACAGCACACTTCTGATAAAATACAGGAAAAAACCACACACTTTTGGTAAGCGAAAACCGCACACTTTTGGCAGATGAAAACCGCACACTTTTTAAAATTGCTGAAACCAAAAACCGTATATTTTATTTATCCCAAAATGTTGGGATGATTTAGATAATTTACGAATATAAATATTTAAAACAATCATTAGTTTTTAATTTTTGAACCCCCCTCCCTCAGGATAAAATCGTATATACCCTGCACTGGATATTTTTCATGACTTCCAAATAATTATACTGTATTTACGTAACATAACATAAATCAATATATAATTACAGATTTGAAACATCAGATGGATGATACACTTTTTACACCAATTTTCGGCTATCTTATTTTATTTTTATTGCTAGGATTTCTCACGATAGTTGGAATATTGTATTTAAGGAGAAAACAGGTAAACAACTAAATATTAAACGCATAGTGGTATTTTTATGTTAATTTCTGATTTATTTTCTCACAGACTTTAATAAATCAAATGGAAGCTGCTAAAATAGAATTTCTCAAA
Source organism: Stegophylla sp. TES_Ste_2020 (assembly GCA_025469315.1). Classification (NCBI taxonomy): domain Eukaryota; kingdom Metazoa; phylum Arthropoda; class Insecta; order Hemiptera; family Aphididae; genus Stegophylla; species Stegophylla sp. TES_Ste_2020. The sequence goes on from JAIPRM010008877.1 coordinate 13,301, forward strand.
GGAAATATTGACAGGTGGAATCCTGATTTAAGATTTGAAGAACAGGCTGAGCTGCTACCGTATGACGAAAAATGGGAGTTTCCTCTAAATAAACTTAAACTTGGTAATATCTTAAAAATAAAACGCTGATTATATCCTGTACGTAATAAGTAACAAATATGGAATGGAATTATTTCATTATTAGGAAAACAACTCGGTTCAGGAGCTTTTGGTGTTGTGTATAAAGCTGAGGTGATTGGCATAACTGATGAGAATAAGACTACAGATGTTGCAGTAAAAATGATAAAACCAAATTCAGATTCATGTTACAAAAATTGCCTAATTGCTGAGATGAAGATTATGATGCATATTGGTAAACATTTAAATATAGTCAATCTACTTGGAGTATGTACTGGAATTAATGTCGAAAAAGGTAATACAATTTTCGAAAAGATCAGAAATAAAGTCATTGAAAACATGTATAACAAAATGCATTTCAGATTTGATGGTGATTGTCGAGTATTGTCGTTTTGGAAATATTCACGATTATTTGCTTAAACAGAGAAATTGTTTTGTAGATCAAGTCACATCTGATGGCCAATTTGATTTTAGTGTCAAAGATATAATATCTAAGTAATTTCTATTAATGTTTAATACTACTTTTTTTTTTTCTAATCAACGCTTACGTTTATTAAAATGTTGGTATTACAGAAACGTGTATTATAACGATGAAAGAAATACATCTAATAATGAAAGTGCTCAAACTTTTTTGTACGATTCTATAACTACTGGTGAATCTGAGCCATCCAACTATCAAGGAGATTATGTTCATGCAAATATTTATCCAATGTGCACTCATGATTTAATATGTTGGTCATTTCAAGTTGCACAGGGCATGGAATATCTGTCGAGCAAAAAAGTACGATTCAGAAATAAGAGTATTGTAAAACTATCGTTATTTTTTTAAATGTATTTTAAAGATTCTTCACGGAGATTTGGCTACAAGAAATATTCTGTTGGCCGAAGATAATATTGTAAAAATCTGTGATTTTGGCTTAGCAAGAACTATGTTCAATAATGACATCTACAAAAAGTCCACTACCGTACGTCAATTAACTTTTTGCAAAATATTTTAATCAAGTATAGTTATTTCTTATCACAGGGATTGTTGCCGGTGAAATGGATGGCCGTTGAATCCCTTCGTGATCGAGTTTTTTCTACTCAATCTGATGTTTGGTCATTCGGAATTGTTTTATGGGAACTATTCTCATTAGCTGTAACGCCATATCCAAGTATAATATATTTTCTTCTTCGTTTATTTGTTTACTTTTCTATATATATATATATATATATATATACATATATGTTATGGGTTGAGTACGAAAATCGGATAATGTACTTGTACTCATTACCCACGTAATGTGAACACTACCCGTGCAAATTGGATAAAGTAAAAAAATTATTTGTAAAACGATTATTTTCTATATTAACCGGGTAATTTGTATATTATCTACCACTGAGAGGGTTAAATATTTTGATAAAATAAAATATTAATTGTAGTTAATATTTCAGTAATGAAATAATGAAATATCAATTTTAGTCTTGTAGAAGTTGTATATTTAATATTTATGTCAATCATGATTCATGATTGTACCCAGTGGTGTTCCCATATGGGTGTACTCGCGCGATTTTTATGAAAATCAAAAAAAAGGGATTACACATAAAAAAAAATTAAAAGGGGGTGCAGCATATACTCTCAACAAATTTGATGGGAACATCACTGATTGTACCTACTAAAGTTTTAAATTTTTTATTAAATGATGATGTACATTTAATTTTAGATTCTGAACGAAGTGAAGAAGCTTATGATTTTACAATGATGTTTATTTTTTTTTCTTTTAGATTCTGAACGAAGTGAAGAAGCTTATGATTTTACAATGATGTTTATTTTTTTTTATTTTTTTTTTTCCTTTTCTGTGAACACTTTTTTTATAGAAATACTTGTCTGAAAGTTTCGATCAGTATCTCTATAGAACCGGAATCACACCCAGATGGTACTTTAAAGAGGTCATTTTTCCAATTTCTCAATACTTTTTCCAAGCGCGGTGAAAAACTGT
>JAIPRM010008878.1:0-15396 GCA_025469315.1 Stegophylla sp. TES_Ste_2020
TTTTACAATATATATATATAATACATCTATGAGGTTTTTTTTTTTCAAGTCCGCACAAACGTGACACATGACGTCATAGGTAGAAATCCATTGCAATATCCGGGGGGGGGGAAGGGGTCTAATATTATTGACGCGAAAGTAAACCCCACGGCTTTGCCCCCCCCCCACTTCCACAAAAAACCCAAAAAGTTTTATTTTCGATTTTCCACAAGCTCCACCCGGAATAGTGTTATTGAAGAAATAATTTACCGTTCTTTTGAAATTCGATTTGATTTGTTATTATTTTAATGTCATTAAATAAAAATAAAACAGAAAATATAAAATTCCAAGCGATCGATCTAAGTACGTCACTGTTTTTGGGTATACGTGTTATTTTTTTATTTTTATTTTTTTTTTTGAACTCGAAATCCATTGACAAACACACTGTGGTGACATCGATCTCGGTGTATAAATTATTAAAGTACCTTTTTTTCGAATCGTTTAGGTTTCCGAACCATTTGCGAATGGGTTTATTCATTCATGAAACACGTCATAGTCCGGGGTTTTATCCACGTGCCATTGGTCGCGAATTTTTTATCACCACTGTTACACGCACTACTACATAATAATAATATAATAGTCAATATAAATTTGTCCGTGTTTTCATTGCCGCGCCTCCTCTTTAAGGGGAAACACGATTCTTGGAGCGTCGTGACGATCTTCCTAAGTACTGTGTGTGTCAGAGCACAACAATAGTATTCATCATGTACACAAACTGTTGATGATTTCCCGCTTTACATTCTGAGTGCGACGAAATAGATACACGGTTTTTACAATGATTTTGATTTTGATTTTTTACAGCTTATTCCAACGAATTATCGACGAATAAAAATGTAATAATTATAAATAGATCAAACTCAAATAATTCCCAAAATAATAACCAAGTACCATAGTATCGATACAGACAGGTAATAACCTGACACGCACTAACACACTATTTTCTAGTACTCGACTTTACAACTGGAAAAAGTGGTGTGTATTTCACACCTTGGAATCTTTTTCGAATCTCGGGTGGGATACTAATGGTGGATGTGTTGAATTTTAAAGAAACGATAAATAATTTCTTGAATAAAACGATTTTGAGCGAAACTTCATTTAATAATTAAATAGTAGTAATTTTCAATGTGTTTAGCAAATTGTTATTCAATAACAGAATAAGCTATGCGCAATTTATTATTCATGTGAATGATCACATTTGTGTAATAAGTACTAGTATCACCAAGAAGCCGAAATTCGACTAGAATAACAAAATAAATTCACTTTTTATTGTAATTGTACACTGATCTTGAATATTACACTGATATACACAAGCATTGAGCTTGAATGTTGAATTAAAAATAATTCTGTTACATACAAGTAAAGTAAATTAAATTAATTTAAAGCAAAGACAAGTGAAATATAGACGAAAAAGCCGGACATACTTCACACAACGGATAAGGTACTTTTGGTGGATGTGTAGAATTTTAAGAAAACGATAAATCATTAAATTTATTGAAATAATACAATTCTAAACGAAGGAAGTTAATAATATAAACTATAAAGAACAATAGAAGTCGTCATTTTTAAGACGCCCACACCGAAATCGTCTGATCCGAGGAGCGAAGAATACCCATGGTGTGGAGTAGCGAAATTTGTCCGGCTTTTTTTGCGAATTCTTCGTAGAAATATTTTAATTCGTCCGATTTCAAGGGGTCGAAAACGTAATTTTATTGACGAATCGATAGTGTTTAAAGTCGACCACGCTACCGGTACGAGTGGGCGGGGGCGGGGGGAGGTGACGTAAACGTTGTTGTTTATATTAATTACATTGGATCATACAATATCATTTAATTTCCTTTTGGACTTTCACGACTTCAACACAGACTTCATCGACTCCTGACTAAATTTGTAAGACTTTTAAAAGACTTTCTATACTTTTACAAGACTTCAATGATTTCTGAAAGACTTTTTCTACTTCCAAAAGATTTCTATGATTTCAATGATTTTGAAATTAAGAATTCTTTTGATCTGTACACCGACTTCATCACGCGATTTGCCCTTCGAGTCTTTCAGCGTAATACAAGTCGTTAAAACTAATATCGTAATTACGAGTCACTATGAGTAAATCCGTCACCAAATACGTATTTAATACGGTTAAAATTAGGGACAAAAAACTTTTTTTTTTGGTAATCGTAACGTTCCGCATAAATCATAATTTGAATTTAAACAAAGAATTTAAAGAAATAATAACCGCGTTGTCATATCAATCAAATTGTTACCCCGAAATACGTTGTAAATATACGTAAGCAGAGTTCCGGGTAGAGTTCTTTTTCTCTCTTTTTATACTTGAAAAAAATATATGTGGATCATTATGTTTTATAAATGATATCGGAGACACGAAGTATATTAAGAATAATGTGTAAATTGTCGAGTTAAAAAGATAATAATATAGCGAAATTAATTCGAATGAAAAGAAAAAAAATCTACAGTACTTTTAGTGACAGTCTAAAATCACTGTATATTTTTCCACCTTCAGTTAGAACCGAGCACTGAAGTCAACCCGTTATGTTTTAAACCAAGATTTACGGGATAAATGTATGTGTTTTAAAAGTGATATATCATCAAAATGGTAGTTTTAAATTCATTCACCATTGTTTTACAATATTTTAAGTTCAACGCTACAAATCATTCGCTTTTTTTTTTTTAAATAAAATTAATTTTTTTGTAATATATAAAAAAAAAATAGTGATTGGGCGTCAATTACTTATTTATTAGAACACGAGTGAGTGAGAGCGAGACAAGATAGTTTACCAATGTCGTGTGTGAGGGGAAGTGAAATTGAACTACTGAAGTTAAAGTCACTACAACAAAGGATAGGGATAATTTATGTGTGGTGAAATATTAAATAAATAAAACGGTAGTTTAATTAATTATTATTTTATTGTTCTTAAAATAAAAGTAAAAATCATCAAATATATTAATAATTAGAAACAAAAAACCATTTAAAGAATTAAATTATTCGTTAAATATAAATTATTTTATGCCAACAAAGAACTGTCCCCTTAAAATCAACATTGAAAATTGACAAATACATTTAGAAATTAAAATTTGTTACAAGTTTAATTCGATATAGAAATTTATTTTGTTCCAATAAAGAAGTCTCTTCCATAATTTGTTGTGAACAATTTTTGGTAAATTGAAAGCGGCATTTTGATGAGTAATGAACTTTGAACATTACTAGAATACAGACATTTCATCTTGCGTGGTTGGAAGTTGTACTTAATTCTATTTTAACATTTATTTAAAATGTACTAATTTTTGAGTGTTAATAATTTGAATTTGTAAAATTAAATGGAAAAAAAAATCTAAAAGCATGATCTGTTAGATTTACTGATTCGAATTCATTAATAAAGATTTTTTTTTTCAAATTTTCTATCTTGAAATAAAATATACATTTCCAAAATTCTTAGTTAAAGAAAATATGTATGTATTATGAAATCGAAGAATACAAACGTCTTTGGTTTTAGTTAAGACTTATCACACAAAATTTGTCTCGATTAATCGCGAAAATTTGCCAGCTTACTTTAGAAAAACAAAAATGGCATATTCGATGACTACCCTAATCTTCCAAAATTTGAAATGACGCTCGTGTTATGCAACGTCGTTTGCATCATTCTCAGACCAGTTTATCCCTAAAACAAATATATGTATATGTATAGGTGATGGGCACTATATTCGATTTTAATATTTTCGTTGAAATAATATACAAATGGATGTTAATTCGGAGCAAACATTTTCCTGTAGAACGCACGAGTTACATTTTTACAAAAATACAACTTTTTGTATTATTGTTTTTGCATTCTATTTTTGTGTACTTGCGTTCTATCGAACATTATTGTAACGAGCAACAAACAACAATGTATTATTTGTATCTTATGATCACGTTTATTGATCCGCGCAACCGTGTCGTTTTGGGAAAAGCCCCGCGATACGATACAATACAGTTGAGCGGAAAATTGCCGACCCTTTTAACACGGGACGGCGTTAAGGAGCAATAATTCAAAACACATTTAACCGAGTAAACATTTATATTTTTTTTTATTTTTCAACCAATCGAGAACCACGTGCAACACCCGAGTGGTTTACACGCAGGTTCGGCGGGATTAGTGTTGTTTCTCGATTGTGCGTTGTGTTAAACGAGCCAGCCGACGTAAAAGTTTATCGCGAGCATTTTGGATAATTTAACACAACATTTGACACGCGCACACGGTGTGGGAATAAAGTTTTCAATTGTGAATTCTGAACGAGAACGAGAAATCTCAGTCGATTATTAAGTACTGTTTATTTTTTCTTCAAATAGCACGTTTCCCCCTCCCCCCCACTTATATTTGCGTTAAATAATTTTCCATTTATGTTCGCTACAAATCGTAAATCGGACCCAAACAGCGGTGGATAATATAATTTGACTTTTCTCGTATATACTTGGATTGAAAAAACTTATGAATATCAATATTAATAATCAAATAAGAACGTAAGATAACGGTAGTCTAATTTTGTTCCTTTGTCGATTCTTTTGTTAAAAAAAAAAAAAAAAGTATTGGCGTGGATGTATAGCGATTTTCATATGCATCAAGTTTTAAATTTGAAAGCAATGATAAATCGTCGCATTCGAAAATGGACTCTGAACAAAACTCACTTTTTGAGTATTTTATTCAAATATGAATTCGCGAATATTCAAGTTAATAAAATCGTCTTATCATTAATATTATGATTGCAAGTAGCTTGTGAGAAAATATTAACAGAAAACTAAAAATCTAAATTTTGTCCAAAACTGGTCAATTTTGTTTGACACTTATTTTTTAACAGATCTGTTAAATCTCCTATTGCTGAAGTATTCAAATTTTAAGCAAAATTAATTCTATAATAATACCAAAATCATCCATTCATGTCGATATAATAATTCACAGAAATTATTATTTTCGCTGTAGGTTTTTGAAGTTTAAAGGTCAATTAGAAATTTACTCAATATATTTTTATATAAATGTTAACATTCATATATAAATATATATATATATTCATCGACTCTTGTAACAAGAAGTAAGAGGTTATAAATTCTATAAAAAATAATGAAAATAAATTTGTTTAAACCGTAACTCTCCCTTTGATCGCATATAAAAATAAATTTATCAACCCAGTATTTTGGAATACTTTTATGTAAAGTATGTAATTATAGTAAAGTTATTTAGTCAACTCAAAATTATTGAGATTTTTTTCTGTACCGTTATTAATGTAGTAATGATTATAACTTCATTATATTTTCGTAAATCAAAAATTAAAAACCTTGTTGGGCGCCTATTATCTTTCAAAAACCGAAAAATAATTTTTAATTTATTTATTTATCCATATAATATTTCTATCGACACAATTTTCGCTATTCTTTTAAGTACAAATAAAATTGATTTCATAAAAACCTAGGTTATAGTTAATTATTTAACGCTTTTTACTCAAACTTTTGGTAGCGTTTCTTCGCATTGGAATGACTATTGAGAATTCCGAAAAGTTTTAAGTACCATTTCTGACTCTAAATCGTAACAATATATTATATAAATATATGCAAAACTTGTTATTAAAAACAGATATGAAATAAGTTATGGTGAAATTAACTTTAACGATAAGTATCATATTATTATTATTTTAGTAGGGATTCAAATAATTAAAATGCTAAAACGGTTTGATTGATTATTTAACACAAAAGTAATACATACATATATGAAAAACGTGGCTTAATTTGCAACACGTGTTCAATACATAATATGATAAATATGTCAATACAAAATGTAACCAACTCGGTTCAATGTGAGCTGCTGCTAAAGGAGACACGATTGGCAATATTAGAAATCGGCTATTTCGTTCAAATTTATTTCCTCAGTCAGATAATAATATTATTTGATAATTCCTCGTAGCTGTTACACAACCGTATTCACGAGATAATTCTAAAGCCAACTTTAGTATAGGCCATTCCGTTTCGAGTGCACAAAAGGCATTTTATGTGTGTTATTAACTATACAGCAATTAAATGGATTTCGATAGAATGCATTTACTGCATTTACTGCAGCTACGTGTTTTACTTTGATACAAATTAAATCATCTAAGGCTTTAAATGCATCGTACTCGCTTAATGCGATTTACTAAAATGAAAAAAAAAAATAATAATTGGATATTAATTAATTGGATATTAATCGATATTAATTGGAATTTATTGGCAAATACTGATTTATTAGTTTTGTATTTATAAATAAGTGCATGAGCGTTCTGAATGCTCAATTTACAAAAAAAAAAAATTCCTTTATTCAGGACTTCAGGACACTTATTTGTTTTATTTCTATTTCATATATAATCCATAAAAATGATCACTTGTACTTATTGTAAAATACATCGAAATGTACTTAGAAATAATAATTATAACAAAAAAAAAAAATGCTAATGAACTAAATACAATATTATCATATTATTTCCAATGAAAAAATGTCCAAAGACTTTTGGAACGATTTGAAATTATTGAAATTACCAAATAAATAATTAATAAATATCTTGAACTATACTTCAAAAATTGTATCTTTGAAAATGAAACTCTCGCTGCTCTCGAAATTAAATCGTCGTGTTTCCGCGTTAAACCGCTGCGATCTGACCGGACTTTTCGGGTCTTAGATCTTTAAATAATTTCACCGCGTAAGCGTGGCAGAAAAGATTTTCAAGTGGACAGGTGTTAATTATTATAAATGACATTTTTTCATTTTCTAAATATTTAAGAAAACCGCAAAACCTTTTAGACCAATACGGTCGGTCAGCGAGTGTAGTAATTCTGGCAATACTTTTTGTTTCAATCATATACGTGTCTGTTTCGCGCGAATTCTTTTAATAATAATTAATCTTTACGTCGTCGTTCAGCAACGCGACGACGCGCTGCGTTATACTGCAGCTGCGTGTGTCGACGATTTGCGCTTAATTCGCGAAAACGTGAAAGTTCGCCGTCACCGGGACTTTTAAGTGACATTATAGTTGCTGAATACTAACAGCAGGACCTTTCGCCGTTGTTAATTTTATAAGTTTCCTTCGAATACGGAGTTGATGCTTAATAATACGACTTACGTCTCTTAAAATGTTTGTCTGGCTAAAAAAGTCACGAGACGCGATAAATTAATTTTGTGCTCGCGCGTATAATGTATTTTTTACTTTTTACGGAGAACACAAAATATTATATATATATATATATATATATTTTTTTTATTATTGTTTAAAAGTTGAAATTACAAAATTTTATTGATATACATAGGTATATCAAGTATGTAGCTGTTATAGGCGTGCGCGCCTGGGCATTACCCGAAATTCAAAATTTAGAATTTTGTTTTTTTTTTTTTTATGGGTTAATAATGTGTTGGAAGAAGAGGATTGAATGTTCAATTAACCAAAAACAATTATAAAATACAAGGCTACGTTATTATAAATGAATAACAACATACCATGTGTATGAAACACACAGCTAATGTAATACACAGGTCTGTGTTTAGGGAAAGGCAAACTAGAAGATCTAAGAGAGAGAATTTCAAAAGAGAAAAAAATTTTAAATCGAGTTTTATTAATGTACTAGGAAAATGTGCTTAGAAAATGAGTGTAGAACTTTAAAAGAATTATCACTCACTACAAATATTATATTTTATTCATAAGTTTAGTTTCATATGATAAAAATAAAAATTTATCAATCAAATTTTGTTGTCTGTGAGATGAACAGCTGCTTTCCAAAAGACAAAAATTATGTCATCTATATTATGTCCTATAGTTTTGAAGCAATTATATATTTTGAATGATTATCAGTTTACTTTCGTAACCACATTTTGTTTTATTCCTAGAAAAATTGTTTGGTAAACTTTTACAAAACAACAACATTACAAATGGAATTTGATTTTCGTGATTAATCAAACGACTATTTAAAATATAAAGCATTACAATGACTGGCATTTAGTTTCAATTTCTCATACTCGTAGAAAATTATTGTTGTTGGTGCCACAATAATATTTCAATGAATATTTCGGTTAATTTTTCGGGGAGTTTAGAACGATGAATTTTATTAGAGATCAATTAAAACAGAATTCAGTGCATAATTATGTAATTTATGTATTTTTTTGAAACATAATTTCTTATGCTATGTTCCACAACATATTTTTTTTGAAAAAAACAACTTTATTTTCAATTATCAAGACCATTTTCTTATGTATTTTATTTAAAGTTTAAAAATTTTAGAGCCAAATCGATATACGTAGTATGTGTTTTGAGTTTTTATTTTAAAAACGATATTCGTGTAATTATGGCGTGTTCTCTTAAGTTATATCGTAACTTTTCACACGTGTAAGCTATGTTTTATTTTTTATAAAACGTTTTTTTTTCTTTTATATATATATATATATGTATATATAAATTGTTTTTTATTAAACTACATAATATATATATATATATATATAACATCAAAGTAATGTCGTTATATCAGCCTATAACACTGTAAGTGACTATAATACTATACAGGTACCTTACACTAAAGGCTTTACATATGGGTAGTAAACTAGTAAAACTATTCCGTTTCTTTTCAAAAAAAAAAAAAACTTACTAACGAGTTTTTTGTCGGTATTTACCATAAATAAACGAGCTCTCGAAATACGTTAAATACAAACGTTACGCCGTCAACAGTTGGTAAAAGTTTTTTTACGAGACTTTATCCTGGATAGTGTGAACATGTGCAAATTATCGAGAAATCATAACATATTATTATATTAAACGCGCTTTAAATATTTCTACAACTCGTTTGCGCTGTGTCATACGATAATATTTCCGTTGCCGTTTTTGTACAGATGCAACTGGGCTGTCGATGAAAATTTTAACATCAGTGACAACGGGTGTAATTTAAATGCTTTTTTTGTCAAAACTATTATGACGTTTTTTCAAACATAAATTCGGTGATTTTTCAGAAACTCATAATCAATATTTTCGCAAGCACAAATGTAAGTTCCCATAGTGAATTATCAGTTAGTTGTCAAAACAAGAAAAGTCTCTTAGGAAGGAGTCATTAATCCAAAACTTATTCTTTACGAAGTCTCCGTGCTGCCTTCCCACTCCCCTCCCACTATAAACCATCCGTGATAACAATAGATCTTTAGGTATTTTAGATTACCATCGATTATAATAGATATCATAACTGATGATGTGTCAAATTTTATCCCAATTTTTATTTTGATAATTAATAATTTCAATAAACCAATTAATTAATAACATTTTTCAGAAATCACTAACGAACGAGAGTCTGTGTGTGTGTGTGTGTGTGAGAAAATCAAATACATTTTTTATTACGTTGCTTTTTTATTTTTTAGCGTTACTTAATAACATAACGCTCAAAAGATATGACAAATTCCGATGCCTTCTGGGCGTTCGTTATTACAAGTTACAACTCGATGGATTTTTCCGAGAATTTTATAATGGTGAATCTCTTAATAACGAATATCTTTATATTTTATTCTACTCAGCGTTGTTTTTTTTTTTTTTACCATTTTTATTTACATGTCAGACGAAATGACGATTTTCTCGACAAAGTTTTATAATTCGAGTATTGTTGTTTCTAAGAGTGATGTTTATTTATTATATTTATTGTAATAGTATGTTAAACATTTCAATAATGGTTATTTTATACATGTTTCGTAATTATTTTTACGATTATTATTGAATTTGTATATCGTGTGCACCTCCGTCGTTGGAATAACGTTATATTATTGAAAATATTACATTTCGAAATTATTATCATACCCATTGGCTATCGTTTTTTTTTTTTTTTTTTTTTTTTAAATAATTCGTTTCTCTTTTCATTCTTACGTCATGCTGTGTGCGAATCGACGAGTTAATAACACAGAGAGTAAAAAATATCTAGAGAGTCCATACCGTATACTGCAGCTGTATGTAGTGAATTGAAGCAATCAAATGGAATACGCTAAGAGTGATCATTTTGAGAAAAATAAAATTATTTTTCTTATTTGGTTAATACCACTTTAAATTTTCATATCATCAATAATATATAATAACCATAACATTAATTTAAAAATTTTCAAGTATAATAACAGTTCCCTATCAGTGATCCGATTGAGCGAGGAATACAAAAATTTTGATTCTTTTCAATTGGTCTCTCTAAGCGTATTCCATTTGAATGCTTCATTTACGTGTACGTATGACCACGGGTTGGTCAATAACATCAACGTAAAAAATACACACAGCAGCAGATGTGCACGCAACGAATATCTATTAAATTTGTACGGATGACACTTGGACGGATGAAAATATTATATCGTCAAGGGTATCACGCGAAACCATTTGTAGTTGTAAACTTTTAAACTAATTGGTGAAGTTTATACACCTGTACATGGGATTTGCGGATTTGAGTTATCCAAAATAATGTAATAAAAATAATAATAAATAGCCATCTCGGTAATATGTTTCGATTTCAACGTTGTTTTATTGTGATCGAAAATTGTGTGAATGACCGAAATACCAATTTCGAAGTTACCTCGTCCGACTGCGACCAGCAGTCGTTAATACGCAGGGAAAAATATTTATCCGATATCAATGCTTAGAATTGTAAGTTTTCAAAATAAATCAATAAGTTTAGCGCTTTTATAACAAATGGAATTTTCCAAAACTTATACGGTATAGGCTAACCAATCGATATGAACACGATCCAACATCAATTATCGATATATCATATCAAAATACAATCAAATTTTTTGTCATTTTAATTGCTACTATCGATAGACTAATGAGACTTAGTAATGAAAACCCTTCCTTTACTTTTAATAATTATTGTTAATATTATTTATGTTTAATTTCAAGTTATATTTATTTTGTTTTGTTTTTGTTTTTTTTTTATGGAATCTTTTATAACATTTTGTATACCAAATTATTTGTGAATTCTTATTTTATGTTTATTATTGAATATTTTATTTTTCTCTGCTCTATTATATGTACAACTCATTGAATTTCCTTTTTAAATTCGAATCTTAAACGTTAAACATCATATAATATGTGATGATGAATCCCATGTTTGGGCGATAACGAAGTGGTTTTAGATTAACTGTGAATTTAAATTTTCATCCCTTCCCCTCAATACTTGAATATAACCCACCACTGTATAGTAGATCAGTGTGCAGTAATGCCGTATTGATTTGAAACTTTGTTGTAAATTTTGGTGCTGCCTAATCGACACCAACATAATACTCCACGAATCGAGAAACTTTTCACCCCACATAAATTGAGTGCCATAATAGAACACCGGTAGTCACGTGGATTGCAGTCATTATAATTGGCTTTTATAAATTTTAAATCACTATTGACAAATATATTGATTCAAAGTGCAAATTTTTATTTTTATTTTTACATTAATTTAGATTAATTTAGATAAACTTGAATGATATTAAATGTTATTCAATTTTTATAACATTGTCCTATAAACATTATAATAAAGTGTTTTGTGTATACATAGAAAACAAAATTTAAAATTTAAAAAAATGAAACTTTAAAGTACATTTTATTACATTGCATTTTAAATCTGAAAATCATATTATAAATTAAAACTGTTTGAATTTAAATTATGTAATTAGTTTTGAATTTTCGGAATATTATTGACCATATATAAATAATAATTATTATAATTGTTTATTAATAAGTTATTCGGTTCTTCATTATCTATTTTGTTACTCATCATTTTTGTAATAAAAGATTTTGCGTTTAAAATGAATCATTTATAATGTTACATTTTGAGCTGATTGTTAAATTATTTTAAAAATATTATGATATTATTATTTTGGTGTTATCAATTAAATTATAAAGTTATAGAGGTTTTACAATAATTATTTACCTGTTATATATGGTTATAACTTATAGGCATTTAATCATAGTTCACACTTTAAAAGCGCCTCGAAACATCCTGGCTAAAGTTGTGGATACTGAACGATGCGCAGTGTAATATAATATAAAAATGACTTCGTATTATGTAGTTTAACGTACTATAATATTTTCGGTTCTCTTTGACAATAGAAGTTTAGATAAAATCTCAAAATGATAAATCATCGCATGTTAAAACAATTTTTAGACGAGCCCGTTCTCTCCCGGTAAATAAATCACATTTATCTCGAACTGAACTTCTTCATATTCGCCCGAAGAAGATGTATTAACGATTTTTAATTAATTTTAAGGAACGGTCCGAGTGAACACAGTTAAAATAACTATTGAGCATAACATATGTTCACGTTATTACTGATTTTATAGAGGCGAAAAATCAAGTAGGCTAATTAAAATAATGCCTACTATTTCAGTGATTAAACGTCTTTTTTTCTCATTTATTATTTTATTTTGTGAGTAATATAATTTCAATTCACTGTTAATAAAAACCTTGTAAAAACTCTAATTTTTCTTTTGGAAATACAATATATAATACAAAAATTTACCTACATTAATATTAGGTACTGTGATTTTTTATGAAAAGAAAAAGTCATAACTTAGCAAATATGAAAATAATAATTATTGTATATACGTATATTCTCATGTATTTGTTTCATTTCTACAAAAATTTTATATAAACTGTATACTTTGTGTCTGTTGATATGAGAAATAGTACTATATCATCAGGATTTCAGAACAACAGAGGAATAATAATTATAATATATGCACTGTATTTAACATAAGCTATAGTATTAGAATAAATTAGTTCTTTTAGTAATAGATATAGAGTTGATGAAGCAAAATATACTTAGTAAATAAAAAAATAATAATGTATTACTGTCAAGTCATTTAATATTAGACAATAGAAGTAACATGTCAATGAAGCATTTAAAGATCACAAAAAAATATAATGTTAAAATTAATTTCAATAAGAAAGGAGTCTGGAAAACGGTTTTTGACGAGCAAAGGACATTATTGTTTCGTCAAACTTGCCAAAAGACTCGTTTAGTGAAGTTCTATTTTATCGAAGAAATGATTTATTGTTTCTTTAAAATTCAATACGCCCGTCAAGAGTATCCCACCCGAAGTGTAAAGAACACTCCGACGAGCAAAGTACACACTTTTTTTTTTTAATTAGGCTTAAAATCTATGTCACAAAAATTTAATTTTCCGTATATTTTACTCGTTTTACCAAAACGTTCGATAGCTTTTCTTTGTTTTTAGAAATTCTATTGAGAATTTCAAAAAAAAAAAAAAAAAATGATGTCTCAAAGTACTGTGGTGCCATTCAAATTTTCTAAAAAAAAAAAAAAAAAATATATATATATATATATATATATATATATATACTATTTACTAATAATACTTATTTACTCCTCTCACAATCAAAAACAGTTTCAACGACATTTCAATGGAAATTTTATTATTATTTTACAAGTCAGCACTCTAAGTTCATTATTTTGAGTTCCTCGCGAAGTTCAAGTCAAAGTTTTTACAACGCAAATTATGCGCATATCTCGTGAACGGTCGTTACGCGACGTCTTTATCGTAAATGCTAGTATAATACGCGTTCCAAAAGTTTCGGAATATTGATACGTTGATGATATTATAGACTATGAGAGAGAGAGAGAGAGAGCTGAACTGATGATATATTGCATAGCTAGTGATGATATTTAACTCTTGGCGTCATTTTTCATTCGTGATAGTGAAATCGTTAAATTTATATAATTTTGTGATTGTTAATAAAAGTACTTTATATTCAAACTATTATCATTTATTTGACAAAAATTAATGTCAAAATAACGACAATATACATATTGTAAATTTTACTTATTTATAAAGTTAATTTTGTGTCAATATAAAGCCTTATTTAACGCGTAAACGGACGGTATTTATGATAAGGGACACACAACTCATTTTAACTTTTTTTAAAAGACACAAAAAACTTCCTAAATTGATTGTTTTTAGAGATTAATTAATATTTTCTGAAACTGACTTACTTATAAGTTCAAACATTTATTTTGGATTATTTTTAATGTTTCAATCATATTTTAATTGCTTGTTAAATGACTTATGCCTTACTGGTTAGTGGCTATTGCTCAAAAGAGAAAAGAAAAGTATGTCCTTTCTCATGCACTTGTGTTGTTTGGCACGTGAAAAAAAAAATTTGACCAAACGCGTTTCAAAATGCTGTGGTGATAAAACCTCATATCAGACTAACAGTTTTAGATATAAATATATTTAAAAAAAAAAAATTGGCTTGTGCCTAATCTCAAATATTGAAATCAATTACAGCCCGTAGTTTGGTCATTTTAACCAGCTGATAAAACATTACTTTTGTTCAATATTGATAAGAATTGAAATTTTCAACGCACTCTAATGTTATTTCAACACTTCCACTTGAATAATATTATTTAATCAAGGGTTGGAATGATCTATTTCGCATTGGATCATTATTGTAGTATATTATTAATGTTCGGTACTAATGTTTGACGAGACAGAAAATAACCCTTATTTCCTAGGTAAAC
The DNA here is from genome assembly GCA_025469315.1 of Stegophylla sp. TES_Ste_2020. NCBI lineage: Eukaryota > Metazoa > Arthropoda > Insecta > Hemiptera > Aphididae > Stegophylla > Stegophylla sp. TES_Ste_2020. The sequence goes on from JAIPRM010008878.1 coordinate 14,574, forward strand.
AAACGTTAAATACCTACATATAATTATTACTATTGTCATCACTGAATAAACATTTTATAGCACCTATTTAAATGGGCATTTGTAAACTCCCCTAAATATAGGTAAATTCCCCTAAAAATGAAAATTCTTATCTTCTTGTTTCTTATCAAATAGTAAACTCCCCTAAAATTTATTTTGCTACCGTATTACTCATAAGTAAACTCCCCTAAAAAGGTTTCGTTATTATGTTACTCATATTATGTAACCTCTAAAACAATTTTGCTACAGAATTACTTCTAAGTAGATTCCACTAAAAATGTATTCGATTGTTATCAGAAATTATAGCAATTTATAGCGATTATTATTTTACATTAAAGTAACCAACAAGTTATTATATTAAACCCAATAAGTGTTCGAAATCCATAATTGCTTATCAAATCTAACGACCAACAAATTGCATTACAATTAGATGTAGATATCAAATATAATTTAATCCTATCAAAAAAAAAAAAAGCCGGAAATACTTCGCACGATGGGTGTACTTCGCACGACGGGTGGTATTCTCTAGACGGGCGTATTAAATTTTAAAGAAATGATAAATCATTTCTTCAGTAAAACGATTCTGAACAAAGGAAATTAATAATATAAAAAAAAAAAATGCAAAAATTCGGAGTGCCGGGCTGGAATCGAGCCTGGTGCTGTCGCGCACTAGGCCGATTCCATTACCACTAGGCCGCAACACATAACTTGACGATGTAGGTGAATTAGTAGGTATGTAGTATAATAACCGAAAATATTGAATTTTCAAAATAAAATAAAATAATTAGAAAACTATTGTTGCACG
>JAIPRM010008879.1:0-15396 GCA_025469315.1 Stegophylla sp. TES_Ste_2020
AAAATCCTATAAAAAAGATTTTGGCGCAAGAGAATTTTGAAAATGTCAAAAAAAAATTTGGACATTTTTTGAAAATTTTTTTTTTTATATTATTAACTTCCTTCGTTCAAAATCGTTTTACTGAAGAAATGATTTATCGTTTCTTTAAAATTTAATACGCCCGTCAAGAGAATACCACCCATCGTGCGAAGTATGTCCGTATAGGAGAAAAACTTACACATGGTATGTATTCTAATAAATAACCAATATAAAATAATATTATATTTCATCTTTATTTAAACTTTCATAAAGTTTGATATAAAAAAAAGTTTTTAAGGCGTTTTTGTAAAATTTGTTGTAGTTTTTCCTAATTTGAGGAAAAACTATTTAAAATTTTGAAAATTAACTTCCGAAAAGTATCATCTAGAGAAAAATGCTGATTCAAAAAGTTGCTGCTAAAAAACGTATGCACAAGTATTAATTTCCATATGAAAACGTGTACTAAAAATAAATAAATGAAGAAATCAATAAAAATGATAATAAATAAAAATCAATTGTATATATATATATATATATATGTAATAATATAAAAATTTTTCGTTCCACTCAGAATTTAAAATTACTACAATTACTCAGACGAGGTAAATTATTTATGATTTTTATTTCAATGCAGATACGTGTGTAAATTTCTAGGATCTTTGCGGTGTAATGGGTTAGCGTAAAATATGGACCGATAAAAACATTTTATCAATACGGTGAATTACAACTTTTTTATTTTCAGAACTCAGCAAAAATCCGCGTGATGGGGATCATTATAATAATACGAAAGAAAATCGTTGATTTTATCAAACGAAAACTTTTATTACGGTGTAGAGACACAATGCAAACACTTTCACTTCTCCCCTTTGCTGGTGTTATTAAAATTAAGCCACACGCTTTGTGAAATTATGTTAGCAAATATTTGACGAGTGCGAATTAATTTTTTTTCTCTTCCTCGCATACTCGTATAAGAATTAATGGCTGAAAAAGTAATCAGTTTATGGTGTGCATTATAAAAATGGGAAAGACGATATTCTTTGCTTTTTTTTTATTTATTTCTCACGGCGAGATTATCTCGGATAAGATTCTTTGTTTACTAATTATTATGATTTTCAATATTGTACATAGTAAGTGGCTTACAAAAGAGCAAAATTAAACACAGCTCGTGTCGTGTGACTGATGGTGGTGAAACTACATTACTCAAAACGAATCTTTCGGTTGAACGAATAAAAAAAAGTCTTCAAAATATTTATGTTATAATTGTGTATCAATTTAATCATATTATGTCGTTTTAACTATCGTGAGTTAATCGTGATGAAAAAAAAATTTTGACATGTTATGTTCAATGTGACTTACAACATTTTTGTAATTTATTTAAATTTCGCATTTTACATTCATTGAGATCAGAGAAAGCTTTTTCGCCGTGATTTTCGGAACAGATGAAGACGGAAGTTTAAAGATTATTATCATAATAAACGTTGCAGAAGAGTGTATCATACCAGCACTATCATAACAATTACCTATGTAAAAGAACACAACCGTTTGCCTAACTTCGCAAAATTTGAACTGCTGAATGCAATATTAACGTGAATAAAGATTTAGCTATAATTTCACCGATATCAATACTAGATGTGTTGGAATGTGTTGCGTCATTTCGTTTTCGAGTAAAATCAAAATTAAAAATATTGCAATTGAATCATTAATAAGAAGAAGAGCCAAATTCTAGTTTTTGGAATTTTACATAAAAAAAATTTTTAAATTTAGTCAATTTACAATGAATGATTTTACAATAATGTTAATTTTATTTTTTTTCTCTTTCTGAAAACATTTTTTCATATATAATTGTCCAAAAATTTCGATCGGTATATAGATCTATATAGATCTAAAATCACATATAAATGATACATTAAAAAGATCAGCTTCAAATTTGACAACACTCTTTTCAAAAACGAGGAAAATCTGTAAAAATTGACATAAAATGGTAAAATATGCCATTACCGGAATTTTCATATAATTGAAAAACGTTTTTTAACATAACTTAAAAAATAATATAGCTATAAACTTGAAACTTTCACAAATTACTAAAAATAGGAACAAGAACGCTTCATAAAAATTTAAAAAATATTTTATCAATTTCGAGTTAAGTATAGCATTTTGAAAATATTGTAAATTTTTCGTACTTAGATTTTTTTAACAAAATTTTTAGCTATAATTTAGAAGTTTATTGAACTGATTAATACACATAACATTATTATTTTTATAATTAAATAAAGAAATTGAAACATTAACATACCTTTATCCAAATAATGAATAATAAACTTTATATTACATGCCCTTTTCTCATCTGAACAAATAATGTTATTTATTTTTCGTATTGTTTCCATATACAGTAGATAACAACAAGTGGGACTTGAAAATCATCGAAAGGGGTTCTATTAATATCATATTAAAAATTTTATACCCCGCACCTTCTACTAAATTGTTCAGGGCGGGGGGGGGTTTGAACCCTCGAAATCCAGTTTTCTTCAAAAGTTTTGTAAAATATTGTACTTATGACAAAACATCATTAGAAAAATATTATTCCTTGCATAATTATATATAAGTTTTTTTTTAATAAATTTTTTCGCAGAAACAAAATTTAAGTCAGGAAAGTTGTCAGAAGTTGGCTATTTTTAATAATTGTATAACATTTACACTGTTTGTTCATATATTTGAGTGACGGAACATATTCACAAACTATAATATATTTAATATTTTAGAAAGATGATATTGTAGAAAGACTAAGTATATCTTAGTTTTTTTACAATAATAAAAAGTGTATATCACTTTACTGTAATGCTAAATTATTTCTCTTGGCCATTTTTGTATGTGATAATTTCTATAACAGGCTATTTTTTCAAGGGAAAACTGACGGAACTTCTTTTGTTGTACGATGTAAAATATTTAATATCAGCCAACCAAAAATATTTTGTCGGATGATCGATGTTTGCAGATCAAAAAAAAAGGGTTCCGAAATTTTTTCCACTCAATATTTTCGGACTTATTGAGACGATAGTATCTAGAATCGCGTTGTATTTTTCTTTTTTTCTTTTTTTTTATGAGCTGTGTTGAAAAATAATTTACAAGCACACAGATGGGGTATAGATTATTTTTCATACATATTTTATAGTTTTTGTATAAAAAAAAAAAAAAAAAAATAATTAAGAGCCATTAATCATCAGCAGGCTTATAATATTGTATGGTCGATGTTATCAATGCTAATTTTTTAACGATAGAAACATACTTATTACAGCGTCATAATAATAATATTACGTATTTAAAAGAGCCCTCGAAATATTGGTAGCTCACGGCCATACAATACATATAGATTCTAATCGAGCGCCCGTTGCGGCCCAAATACTTAATTTATCGTCGAATTTCAAAACAATATAACGCAGTGCGTGTAATATTTATGTTGTTGTGTATCCCGCTCGAACCTACTACTGCTCCCAGTCGTATTTTAATAATATAATAAATATATATATATATATATATTTATATATATAATACGATACTTGTACTACCACTGCGGTACGCTGTTATTATTTCCAACGAATGAAACGTTTGGACGTCTTGCGACTATAACATTACCGATACGATTTTATTATTTTACCGAACAGAAATATTGCTTTACCTAACGTTCGGTTCACTACGTATTACAGAAAGTATTTTCAGAAACAAATCACAGCACTTACCGTTCTCTGTGTAATGAAATAAATACTATTCCGGAATCGAACACTGCCGTGCCGTCTCAAGCCGAGTCAGTCGTTTTATTAACAATACTGTGTCATAGTTGTTAAATAGTTCGGTTTTATAATAATCATCTTTAAGAAGTATGTAAAACTAAAGAAATTTAAACATGAAAATAATTAAATATAATATTGTATACATTAAGAATTGAAACACTTTTCACACAATTAGGATAAATCTAGGATTTGTTATTGTAATTAAAACATAAAATTAATTTTTCGTTGATAGGTTTTATCGAAACAAAAAGCAAAAGTCATAAGTGATGTCTTTTTAAAATTCATCTGCAAAAACAACTCGCCTTAAAATTTAATTGTACTAAAATATAACTTTTTTAAAATACAGGTGTCTAAAAATGACTTTTCTTAAACTATTTAGAGATGTACAATTATTGGACTATCTTACTCCACATTAGTTAATCAATATTTTTTTATAGCTTAACTTATTATTAAAACAGGTCTGCGTAACACAAAATAATCACTCTCTGTCACTAATTAGTCAATTTGTACTGTTAATTATACCTTTATTAAAACTAATATGTCTCTCCTTTCTAGATATTATTGTAAAATAAAAATAAATATTATCATTATTATTATTATAATTATCATAATGAAAAACCGTATACGAAAAATAAAAATGTTCAAAATCTTCAGGACGTCTGGCGACAATGTTGTGGGTTTTCATAGAAAACGGTTAACGTGCTGGTTTAACCGAATTTTCACCCTGCGAGTTCTAGGTAGAAAAGATTTTCTTTTATATCTTTTGAAACATCACACAGCACGAAGTGAAAAGTACACAGAGGCGCGAGGGTCTAGTGCATATATTATTATTATTATTGTGCCACGATTGTTGTGTCGGGATTGAGTCGCGCCAAAGCGACGGCGGCGGCGCGGCAAAGACTGAGCGACCCCCCCACCACTTAATCTCCGGGGAACAGACGAACAAATATAAAAAACAAGAACTACACGAGTACCGTGACGATCCTAAACCGAGAAAAACATCTATCTTTTTTAAGTGAAGGAAAGGAAGAAAAAAAATATATTTGCGGGCTCCAAATATACACCTAACCGTGAAGAAGGGTGATATGGGAGTCCGCGTTTCCCACGAATACCCAAAAGGGTTGAATACACACACACACACACACGTTTGATGTGTGTACGCGCATTATACCGGTGACATGTGTTTTACGCGCACATTATATACAATATTAATATAAGAGTTAGTCTCGTTATACGTATGACGAGTGTGTTTTATAATATTATACGATATTCGCGTCGACGGTGGCGGATTATTTTACGGTAGTATACAGATGACGAGATAATTGTGTGTGTGTGTGTGTGTCGCTAAAGGGTACATCTATTTAATGTATCCTATCCGTAGTGAAGAGAAAAAGAAACGAGTTTAAATAAAAACGATTTTTCGTTTATTACCCCGAACTATAATAATAATAGAAAGTCGTTATATGAGTAAATATGTAAATAATATTAGGTATACAGTTTAATCCATGGACCTTTAACCTTTTTGGCCTCAAACTTTTTGTCTCACGAAAATCTCACGTGCACTCAAAACAAATTGTAAGTTATACATATTTTATATTAATAGCATAATTAGAAACGAAAAATATTAATATAATTTCGTCATAATTAATAATAAAACATTAAATATTAGTCTACCTGTTAGTAGATTAATTCATTTGAACTTGTTCTGATGTCTCATTGTTTTGTTTTAAAACGACGCTATTTTTGTAGATTTATTTATTAATTACATACATTTTGCCGTTTTAAATAACGACAACATTCTATCAATATAAATATTGTTAAAATCCCACACTGACACGCCAAAAATAGACAGAAAAATAAAAAACATAATATGCCTGGGAATTTTATAAAATTACAAATTTCGAGAAGATAATGTAAATTGTATTGTATAATGTATGTACCATATGTATATATATATATATATCATGTCAGTAAGTAAAAGTTGCAATTATAGTCTATTTAATGATGATAAAATATATGTGTGATGAAGACGGATAGTTTCCAGTTCCGATTCAGACAAAACATTTGTGTAGGTGTATATAAAAAAAAAAAAAAAATTAAAAAAAAAAAAACGATATTTTATGCGATTCTAAATCACATATTAAGTTTTAGATTCTGGGTGGAACGAAGAAGCTAGAGTTTTTACAATTATGTGTACTTATTATTTTATCTTTCGTATGTATAGGAAAACTTGTCCAAAAGTCTTGATCAGCAACTTTTTGAATCACAATTTGTACTAAGAAGTTCTAAAAGGTATATTTAGGTGGTTGTTTTTCGTAATTCTCAATAGTTTTTCCAAAGTTTGGAAAAAACTACCTAAAATTTGACAAAAATGGCTTTAAAACATTTTGGTAATCCAATCTTAGTAATAAACACATTTTATTTATCATATTTTATTAAATACTCGATGCGTACGACATTTCAAATCCATTCAACTAAATATTTAAACTAGGTACTACCAAGATAGTATTGATTAAAATTTAACGCATTGTTATAAAATATTACAAGGGATTCATTCGGAAGGCCTGTTATCAAAATTTTTCAATAACACAATACGTTTATATACGTAATAATAACAGTCGTTCGCGGAGTACAGCGGCAAAGGCACGTTTAGAAATTTTTCACCTTTTTTTTTTTTTTACGGAGCCTTATAAAAAAAAATATTACTATACTTATTGTTACAGACGCTAATAATGATGAATATTGCAATATTCGTAAACGCGCATACATATACGATACTGTGGCTATATTATAATAGCCTATTATCCGGTATCTAAATTATGTTTTATACGTACATTAATATTACGCATAAAAATAATAATGAAACGTATATAGGAAGCAATAAATTTATGAGAAAATTATTTTTACGATTTGAAAATAAATATTATTATCCGTCCTCTGGCCGGCACAGAAAGAATCTTGTGTTTATTTTCATTTTATTTTTTCATTCTTTCAGTCGCTTACCACTGACTCGATGAAATTACCATTTTCATACATCCGAATCGCCATAAACCCAGTCGACAATCACTCGGTTCGAAACTACTGCTACTACTACAATAAAATTAGGGTTGGTATTAAAAAAAAAACAAAAAAAAACATTCGTACAGTGTTTTTCAACAATTCGAAATGTTTCGATCTCACACGTTCAAAACAGTTCAACATTAGGTTATTTTTCTTGGCCTTACAACTCGGTAATAATAAATCGAATGAATGCGAACACAAACACATACGTGTGCGTATGTATATTTCATTGGTGATTTTAAATAACACACACACACACACACACACATCGACTGCCGGTGGCTTAAAATCGTGTACATTAGGAATGAGAAATGTCGTACCGTTTTCAATCGTAAATTACCGTCGTATTTACTGTGGATACTATTGAATTTTATTCGCGAGCAAACACAGTCTACTGTGTCCGCGAATGTAACGCGCCCAATGTGAGTGTGTATTGATTTATCCCGGAGGCGGCATCGACTCTATACGCGTTTTACAACGCATGTGACGTACGTAAATATAATATGGGGGGGGGTACGCGTGTGAAAAAAATATTTTCATATAATTGCGTGTACAGTGTTATTGTATTATAATTAATAAATTCAAGCGTACACGCGCATAATATTAGAGAATATATATAATATTTTACTTAATATCGAATAACAGAAAAAGTCTTTTCGGTTCGCTCGAAAAATACCGTCTTAACTGATTCGTGTTAAATGTAAAAGCGCTCATATTACTTTTAAATACAAAAAAAATATCACTGAGCCTACTAATTACTACGTATTTCATTTTACTTAAATAGTATATTCACATCGTTATTTAGTATTATCGATAACTATGTTATATTTCAGTTATTTCGCAGTTGTTCACTGTAGACCACGGCATAGACGCAATTAGAGGGGGGCTTAAGGGGGCTAAGCCCTCTCAAAAGTACTCATAGCCTCCCCCCCAGAATTTTTGAGAATTACATAAGGTTAATGCATTTTCGGGGGGCTAAATTAATCAGATAAACATATTAGCCCCCCCCTAAAAAAAAAAAATGTTTTCTAAGTTGCGTTAATGGAACACGGTAATGGTAAACGCAGTTTTAACATTTTACATTTTCCAAGCAATACAAATTAAATGCTATAATAATTTCCATAAACCGATCTGTAATGTAAATCCAGAAGTAACGTCCTCAGCTGTTGAATCAGAAAAATCGACGCATGCATTTATTGAGCGTATTGGAAATTAAAAAATTAAATCCAAAGTAAATATTATATAAGCCCCAACACAGATCCACTCTTAATTTAATATTTTATGTAATTTAAAAACTAACCGTTTCTTTTTTCACGTTAATGAATCCCAAATATACCGGTAGCATACCTCACCTCCACCTCTCATACTTTGTTGTGTCATATTACGTGTAATTTTATAATGATGTACCACTATTGATAAATACGATGAAATTGTACAATATCGTCAAAGAACAGTGTCGAATAAAATACAACGATAACATAAAATTATCAATGCCTTTTTTTTTTTTTTTTTTTTGCAACGAAATGTTTCCACTTAAACTTAAAATTTCGAGTTTCAACGCCCAGTGTAATACTCGCGTATTTTCGAAATCCAAATCGGTAGACTCTATGATGCTAAACTTAAAAATGGGTAAACCCACAAGTAAATTACCGTAGAGATTTCAAAAAAGGGTGTTGCTGACTCGGATGGAGATTGCCGTGAAATTATTTAAAAATTAAAAAGCAATCATACACATTTTTCACAGTTAAAAAAAAAAAAAAAAAAAAAATACTTTTAAAGAAAGTTATAGCGTGTTCAATCTATTTTAATAAAATATAATGTCTATATATGTTTGGTTTTACTTTGCTATAGTCAATTCAAGTTATAAAATATGCCCTATGCTATTTAATATGTACATAAGGAATCACGGAAAAAATATAATTATTTAAAAAAATATATAATAAAATAAATTTAATAATATATAATTATTCGGCTACACTCAATCTATATACGTCCGTCGACTTGTTGTTACAACTCGGGGACATTTCGGTTTGATAATCGGTAATAATTATCAATAAAAGCTTTTGATTAACCAAAGACATGGTAATAGATCGTCTGTTTCATGAAATGGATGTCATGATTATGTATTTTCGTCAAAATTCACGATCAGAATGGATTTTTTCACTATCTGGACTTCCAGTTCGTGAAATAATCAATTTCATTTTGTGAATGCGACATATGCATTGCAAGGTTATGTATTTTGACCGTAACATTTACGTACATTTTTCATTTATATTTTGTATTAATTACTACAATATTTTATTACAACGTGAAACAAAATAATCACAATTAATGAATATAAAAAACACAAAAATTAAAAATTAAATTAAAAAAAAAAAATAAAAAAAGGATATATTTTTCAAGATGCAGATATTTTTTTGCATATCGCAGATGGGGTTTCCCACCTTCTACAGTTTTTTAGAAATATTAAGGGTGCAGTAATATAATGTTACAGATCCCCGGAAATATGGTATTACCCGAGAAATGCAAAACAGATTTTATTATTTTAAGAACGAACACTGTAGAACGCTTCTGTTTTAAACAGTTATACTTAATTACCAGAAATCAATCTTTCACGCGAAACAATTTAAGTGAAAATTCACTCAAACAAACGCTCACATATTATCATTCATTAAATCACGACTTGATATTTTTGATATTATTAGTTATTAATTTCATTCAGCTGATATAAATTGACAAACAGAATTCTTGTCAGATGACATATAACAGTGACAATTCACATGCGATAAAAAGGAATACAATGAGTTTGCTGAGTGACTGAAAATGGTTTGTGATGAATATAGAATTAGTTTAATAAATTAATCTTTAGGCAATTTATAATTTCCAGTTATATTTTTGTTTTTTTGTTTTTATGATGGCTTTTTTTTTTTTGATTTTGAAATATTAAAATGATATTCGTAGACGTATTTTTCATCCAAATTTTCCGCTAATGTTCAAAGGCACTTTTATACACCAAAATAAATTAATCAAGTTAAATTAACCGTTTCAGTTTCTCGTAATTTAATGTTATTATTTTAAATAAATTTACACTACAAAGTTAGCTTGAATAATAAAATAATACTGGTTTACATTGTCCGGGCAATGTGTAAATATATAAATAGTGTAATATTATTCTACTGCACCATTCCGTGTAAATAATGTAAATTTAAGTAAAACGACTTGCCGCGCTGTTTCGTTAGCTTTTTTTTTTTTTTTTTATTCTACTGCTGTTGAAAAGAAAACATCTTGTCGAGCACCCGTATATTTTTACATCAAAATCACTGTTATTTTACACGTTATTATACATTAAGTATAAAAACAACAACGACGTATATTTCAGACTCCGCAGGCCGACTAAGTTAAAATCAGTGGTAGATTTATGGGAAGGAAACAAGGGTGGGAACTGCCTAAGGCGAAAACATTTTACGGGGTAGTATATGAGCTGCTTTATGAGTGGAAACCCATTTTTTGGTAGGAAACGTTAATTTTATGATATTAGACTTACTTTATTCCTCGTCTAAAAATAAAGAAAAAAAAAAAAAATGATCGAAAAACCAAAAATGGTGTATATTTCAATGATTATGACCCCGGCGAAATTCTTATTATAGTCCTATCTCTGACATATCTTAAGATAAGATTTTTTTTTTTTTTTTTTGTAGTAGTACTGTCTCAGCGGTGTAAATATAAAAAGACGGGACATACTCCGCACAATGGGTATTCCTTGATCCTTAGGTGGGACTTGATGGTTGAGTTAAATTTTAAAGTAACAATAAATGATTTCTTGATTAAAAAGATTCCGAGTGAAGCTTTAGTTCATAATTTATATAAGTCAATTTTTTTATTTAAAAATTCTAAAAATTGTTATTATAAGAAAAAAAGTATTTTTTATTCAGCCAGTTTTATATCTTTTATTAATTGAGTACAAAAAAAATCAATTAAAAAAAAAAAGATTTTCTAATTTAAAATTTTCTTTCTCCAAAATTTATTCATATTATTGCTAACCTAAATTTTAAATTTTATAAAAATTCGATAAAAAAAAAAAATTAAATGAGTTTTTGTTAAATTGTGGGTAGTTCTTCAGTTGCAAAAATTAACAAACCCACTGATTGAAGTATAATGAAAGAAAGGTTTTGCGTGAGTGGTATAAAATTATTATATTTTGGAAACAAAAAATAGTTCGAGCCACTATTGAATGTGAATGTCGCGCGCAGATTTTTTTGGGGGGAGAGTTATTATGTAATTTGAATCAACTATTTTTTATTGTTATAAACCACATAAATTATTGATGAAAATTTAACTACTGTAACAGCAAGTTGACTCTTAAAATGAGAAGAACAAATTTATTTACCACCCACTCAAAAATTATAAATTTTTTAGAACCTAAGGCAAATCTACGTTTTAAACATGATGCCATGAATCAAAATCAGCGAACATTGTTTGTTTTTCACTCATTGAAAATATTTACTCTCATTATCACAGTAAAATTAAAGTAAACTAAAGTTATAAGCCGTCACTACGTTTTACAAGCCAAAAATAATAAGTCTCGAATTAATATAAAAATCCGCTTTGGAAGTAATAATTTTATGGAAATTGAATTTTTATAAAAAAAATAATAATAATAAACTTATTCATATAGTAACTTAACATTTCAATATCTGCAAACTCCAAAATACTATACCTTCAAAGCTAATGATTTCTGTAAAAATCAGTTAACACTGTTGTTTTCGGATTGAAACAAATACGTAAAAATAAAAACAAAATTGAATTTGGAGAGTAGTTGGTGGTCAAATTGAGTTTAAGACAAGATGACTACAGTGTTCAGATAATTTAAATACTGCAATTTTAACACAATGTGTAAAGGTTAAATTATGAAAATATTCTGAAAACAAAAATTGGCTTACTTACGAACGTTATCAATAAAAATAAAACACGTAATAATACGTGACACTTAATAAAAATATTTTCGGAGTACTTAACCCCTTAATCCCCCTCCCACCGAGTGCGCCACTGAACGTATTAATTTAATATCGTACCTATCGTAGAATAATGATTATGTCTGTCCGTTGTTAGTAGTCGTTGAAAATTTGTTTAATTATAAAAATCATCATTAGTAGCGTCGTCGTCGTCGTCGTCGTCGTTGTCGTCTTTGGGACAACATCTGTTTTCCCAGACTCCACGCGTCGTCGGGGTTCATTCACATCGACCACGTCGACACAAAAGTAACGATGAGCGGACGACACAGTTATAATATTATACGTACATGAGTACATACACTATAAAAATATGCTTACGCTACTCTTTCCTTATAGATACGATTAAAGGGATGAAGGGAGTACAATTTTCTCGAAATATTCATTAACGTTCCTCTTTACCCCGTACAACATTCAAAATTTATTTTTACATTATTCCTATGTAAACTAAAAGAATAACTTATATTTGACAAGAATGACTTTAAAACTTATTTTTTTTTTATTCCCATCTTAATGCATAATTAAATATAAATAGACAATAATATGAAGAATATTTTTGTGAAAGGACATTTTTATTATGCGTTATAATTTTTGTGAAGTTTTTTTCTGTGTTCTGTTTTTTTTTTTTTTTTTAATTAAAATGGTTTTGGATAAATTGAATTTCAGCTCATAGACGTTTTATCCAAAAGATTATTTATCGTTACATAAAAATTTGACATACCCAACAAATCCCACCCGAGAAGCGATGAATACCCATGGTGCGAAGTATATCTGGATTATTATTACTTTGTTGGTTATTTCAATACATTTTTTTTTTTTTTTTGACATTAGAGGGAGGAGTGCTCATAAATATTTTGCTCTTCAGAAAGGTGGCAGCTTTAAAAAAGTTGAGAAACACTGATTCAGAATATTGATAAAAAAATAAGGGACATACTATTATGTGTTCACATTTTCAGGAGCGATTGATTAAATGAATTTTTTGAACATATTAACGTTCATGATTAATTGTTTGATGACTTGGGTGACAACGAGTTAAATAATAAATGTTCGTAGTTTTCACTTCGCGAGTTATTGCGATTTTTGTTATGACTGCGGAGGCTGACTAAAAACTCTACGAAATTGATCAATGTTTAAAAGGAAAACATCCCCTTAAATGAATCCTGGCCAAGTGCCTGATACACGGTTCCCCTTCAAAATATTCCGTGTTCAAAATATCCCAATTCAAATTATCCCAAATCATACTTTATTTTTTAATTACATATGTATTACACGAAAGTTAAGATTTATAATTGCATAGTTATTATTTACATAATATAAGCTTCTAAACAGTATGAATTGTTTTACAATAATTGCCAACGAGCACACAAATACAAATAAAAGACAGTTATATTAAAAATGACAATTTTTTCGACATGCTTATATTTTATTTATTTATTTATTAATTCACTCCATTCAGAATGTAAAACTACATCAACGTATTTTTACAATATACGAAAATTACAAAATATAAAATATATTATTTGAAAATAATATTCTTGGAGCATAGATCATTGGTTTAAATAATTTAAAAATTACGGGCCACTAAATTATACATGGTGTAGGTAATGTTAATTTTACATAATTTATTTGAATATGAGATTTTTCAAATGGAAATATTTCGAATGGGGATTAAAAGCAGATTAAAAGGATTGAAAGCACCCTGATACACACGCTCAGGCAAAGCGGGCAATGCAGTAATAAATAAATAACTGTATATAATCTGTATTATATACTATTCTTTGGTAAAAACATTATGTCGCGCTTACAACAACACGTTTTATTATAATAATGTAACCATACAAAATTTTTACAGAACACACACATATAATATTATAGGCGTCGCCCGGGACCACAGTGTCGCGCACAGTACATGAGTACACGTCGACCACAATATACTTAATAATGTATGTGTATATAATATTATATTGTGTGTAGTGTGCAGTTTGCGTTATTCGATCTTTCGACACATCCACCGACCGCATTATTATCGTTATTGTACGATATGCGTGTGCAGACGCGAGACGGACGTGCAGCAACAGCAGCAGCGTTGTGTGAGAGCCAGGCGCCAATTTCTTTTTCTCGCCATTTTTTTTTTTTTTTTTTTTTCATCTTTTTCCCGGACGACGCGCCAGATTTTCACCGATTTTCGGATTAATATTTATTGCACTTACGTGGGGATACGTCACAAATACTCGCAATAAATATACTATGAAGCAGCTTGTACACGTTGTGCGCCATAATAATGCGCGTTGATGGCGGTACCACGAGACATAATAATAATAATAAAGTAATTCCGCCTCCCGCGGTGCGAATCCGAGTGTGTACTGCACGCGTTTAACCGACGTCGTCGTGGGTCTGCGTGCAAGACAATCGTATTTATCTTAAAGAACCCATTATGGAAATAGGTTGGATTACAGAACGGGAGAAATAAAACAACGGTAATAATAATATTATAATATAAAATAAAAAATACGACACGGAGTTTATACGAAAACCAGTTAATAGATAATATTATAATAATTAATTATTATTATTCGTTTTATAATATTATAACATAATTTTCCAATGCCGTGTCGGCGTTTGTTCTTTTAAATATTCGTGTTTTTTATTGTTCACTCATTTATTTATTCTTTTCCCCCTAATAAATCGAACGTTCTTCACATCGATGTTTTTATTATATTGTTATTTTAACATAAACAATATTAATGACCGTAATAATTACGACAAATCCGCTTGTATTCGTTCGCGCGCGTAGGTCATAATAAAAGCGTATTGTGCTGGTTTTCACAAGGTCTCGGCCAGTTGTTAAAAATAGGCATTAAAAACGTTATAAAACACGGTTTACCATTAAATTAAAGTTTTACTTCGCGTGCTTTCTAAAACGACAATCGTTTTATTTCTTTTAACTCTTTTTTAAGTGTTTTTTTTTTTTTTTTTTAAATTAACAAATGGAAAAACCGTGTCACAATGAGGTGTAACTTTACGGCGAACAGACGCGGCAACTAGGTACACGGTGCACACAAACGGTGAGTAAATTTCAATTACGGCTACGACGAAATCGCTAAACGTTGATCAACCCTAGGGGTAGGCTTGATGAATAGTAACAAATATCGATATTTCCCCCCCCCCGTTATATTTCGATACCAGAAGATATCGATTATATCGATACATCAAACCCAATATCAATAACGTTTATTATATTGTTTACATTAAGAACAAGAAAAATAAAGCCGGACATATTTCGCACGATGGGTGTTCTTCGCACGATGGGTGGAATTCTCTTGACGGATGTATTTAATTTTAAAAAAACGATAAATCATTTCTTCAATAAAACTATTCTGAACAAGGGAAGTTAATAATATAAAAAGCCGGACATACTTCGCACGACGGGTGGTATTCTCTTGACGGGCGTATTAAATTTTAAAGAAACGATAAATCATTTCTTCAGTAAAACGATTCTGAACGAAGGAAGTTAATAATATAAG